>PVJX010014098.1:0-45775 GCA_004027295.1 Dolichotis patagonum
GCCATGGTGGAATTAAGGAAGAATTTTCTTGTTCATTAACCACTTACCAGTCCACTTATTTAAATACAAATAGGCACTCCCTGAGTGGCACATGTAGCCAACTACTAAGTCATTAATATCTAGAAAAGTCTTTGGAACAAAAGGACACGCTTGCTTCTTTCAGACATTAACGAGGAAGGGAGTGCAGAGGACAAGCTGTCTTTTTCTCATGTATTTATTCATTTAATCAGTTATGTATCGAACATCTACAATGTGTTAGACACAGCTCTGAGTGTTGTGATTATCAAGGTGATGCAGACACTGCCTCAGCCTATGGGGAAGACAGGGTTCTTTATATAATATTGCAGTGCTGTGTTTTAGATACCATTCAAGCACAAAAGGACCTTTGCAAAGAACAGAAACACTGTCTGATTCAGTTAAGCAAAAGAAACTTATTGGAAGACTGTTGAATGCTGTAGAATCAAAGGGCAGAGGTGAATCCAAGGCATTTATAGAGGCAGAGAGGCAGATGCTTCTATGGGATGGACTGGAACTCAATCCTTTTAGGACCTCCTCTTCCCTGCCACAGACTCCACACAGTAAGTCTGATGAATTAATTAAGGATAATAGGGATTCTCAATAATTTCTACAAGGTCTTGAAAGGAAATTTGGGTAGGAGAAAGGTAAAAAGGACAAGAGATATTCTCCAGTAATAAACCCTCCTGCAGTCTCCTTCTCCTGGCTGTGTGAAATGAAGATCTCTCCTAAATGAAGTGACATTTTAGATAGCTCTTTGAAGGAAATTAGGTTGTCAAGCCAAGATGGTGAAACTGGTATTCTACTAGGCAGAAATAGTGTATGTAAATTAACTGGGGACAGAGAAGGATGAAGACAGGGTAGACTGAGGAGAGAGTGAGAGCTTGAGCCATGGGGTTGGTCGCATGGTCCAGGCTGGTGTTGGAAGTGATGAGAGGAATGGACTGAGGCATGCAGAAGGTGTGAGAGGGAGGACAGAGGTCACTGTGAAGGTGAAACAGGGCTGGTAGGAGAAAGAAAGGGAGTAAAGTGGCAGGAAGTTGACTTGGACCAGAGAAAATTATTTTAGAGTTTGAAATCACGTTGGTGGAATTGCTCTGCCTGTGTCTGGTAAGTGACTGGGGAGAAGTAGTGACAAAGATGATGGAAACTGAGAAGGTGCAGGAACAAAAGGCCAGGTCTTCAACAGGCTACTTAACCCCAGCGTTGCTAGTGGAGGCCTGTAGCCATTCATTAACCCCTGTGGGGCTCTAATGGTCCAGCCTCCTTGCCTATGGCAAGAAACATTCCTCTAGTGCAATCCCTGCTACAAAAACTGTTACTTTCTCCTAAAGGCCTAGCTGTTTTTTTGTTTTCCCTACCCTGCCTTCTTTGCACACACATACCCTACCTGCTCCTTTTGCAGTACTAGAGATTGAGTCCAGGGGTGCTTGACTACTGAGCTGCACCCCTAGGCATTTTTATTTTGAGACAGGGTCTTATTAGATTACCAGGGTGGGCTCAGACTTATGATCCTCCTGCCTCAGCTTCCCTAAGATGATAGGCATGAGCCACCACACCCAGGTTACTCACCCCCTTTTAATGTTTCACCACAAAATCTGAAACTTTAACTTTCAAATTAAAAATAAATACATGCTCTATAAATCAGTTAGCAAAATAAGAGCAAAAAGAACAATGAATTCACTATTTTGAATCTTGTTATAGTTATACCACATGCTATATAAAGGATCATTGCAAACCAAAGGAATTAACAAATGAGCCAAGAGATAGATATCTTTGAGTCTGACTAAAAATCAGGTGCATTCAGAAAATAATACATAAAGATAAAAATGGGAATTTCTTTTCCCTTGCAGCTATCTTGCCTACACAGATTATTGTATCTTTTCCACCATAATTTCAATTGTATTTAATATAAACCATCTTCAGCTTCTGATTTTCAGAATATTGCCTCAAAAGAACAGTTCACATTTGCCCTTACAAGTGCCAGGAAGATATAACACTGGATAAGGAGGGAGGGTAATGATCCATTACTAAAAATAACATTCCATCGAAGAACGAATGACTAAGCAAAGGGGTTAGTCAGATAAAGATATGATCAAGTCAGATACTCCTGAATAGGAGCACAGATATTTACAATAGTGAAGTTTATTTCCTCTGTCTCTAGATCATTATTGTCAAATGTAAATCTCTCTGGTGGTACTGCTAGGAAATGGTAGACAAATTGTGTTATAAGTACACAAAAAATTCCCTCTTCAAATACCTACCTGAACAAAACTTAAATAAAAGGAATTCTGACTTACAAAGATTTACTTTTCTGTATAAAACTCTCATCAAAAAGTTTTTTGTAAAACAAATGAAGAACCAGTAGCAGTATGTACTAATGTTATATATAGTAGGAGCTAGGGCATTTACAAAGCACATAGGTGCCAAGGAGTGTTCAGTGTTTATACAGAGTTGTCTTACTGAGTATAAGAGGAAAGGACTATTGTCATTACTGTTTGATAAATGAGGTGATGTGGACACCGAGAGGTTACATAACCTGCATGAGGTCTCGCCATGTAGTACACCCTGGCCTTGAGCTCACTACGTAGCCCAAATTGGCCTCGAACTCACACCTTGGCCTCCTGAGTGCTAGGATTACAGGTATGCATCACTGCACACAGCACTGCAAAAATAATTTTGATGGTCATGTTGGGCATTGCTGATTTAAAAATATTAGTTGGGATCCCTAACCTTGTAATTTATTGGCTTCTCCGTTTACCTCAATCATCATCTTTCTGTCTCCTCATTTTTACTCTCTTCATATTTCTTGTCCCATTCTTTTCTTTCACTTTTTCAACAACAAAATGACTAAATTCTTCTCCCTACTTTCATTTCTTTCTACACTTAAAAACTTGGCATGAGCTGAGACAAGGCTGGGCTGGGAGTTGGGAGATCAGGAGGCAGTGTTCACCTATTTCTGTCCACAGATGTTTACTAAGGCAGCTTCCCAAATGAAGGCATGCAAACTGCAACAGTAAATAAAAATTTCATGACCTTATCACATGTTGGTTTCTGTCTGCTTGATCCATAGGTAAATACAATTCTAGTGGTTTATTGTGGGCCTTAGGCTCTAAAGTTGATCCAATTTTGCTAACTTCACTAAGAGGAAGTTGAGCAAAAGATCATAAGCAGTGAATTGATTGACACAATAAAAAGTTTGGAATAATAGTCTAAAATGAGTACATGGAATTTTTTGTTTTTGTGGTAATGGGGATCAAACCTATGGCCTCATGCATGCTAAGTGTGTGCTCCACCACAGAGCTAATTGCAACCCTACGTAGATTAAAACACTTAGGTGGGGCCTAGTGGTGTAGCTTAGTGGTAGAACATTTGCCTAGCATGTGCAAAGCCCTGGGTTAGCTCCAATGCATTGAAACCCTCCTCCTTTCTCCTGGATAAGAAAAACAAAAAATCTTAGATGAACATATAAGGATCAGGAGATACATGGCTCAATGGTCAATTTTATGTGTCACTCTGGCTTGGCTGCATTCCTCAATTAATCAGTCAAACACTAATCTAGTTGTTGTTCTGAAGGTAATTTGTACATGTGATTAAAATCTGTAATAGAAAAGACATTATAATCTGAGCTGGCCTGATTCAATCATTGTGATGCCTCAAGAATGGAATTGAGCTTGGGGGAGGGGGTGAACTGTGGACAGTGGCTTCCAGTTACACTGTGGCCTCCAGCCTGCTCTTTCTGACAGCTTTCCCTACAGATTTGGGATTTTCCTAACCAGTCCCCACAACCATGTAAGCCAATTCCCTCTCCCCAATAAACCCTTTAATATATAACTCCCTTAGCATAACAGATCTGCTTCCTAGGGAAAAAAGTTTTCAACAGAACTCCCTCTCTTCCTAATCTCTTGACTCCCTTCCTTCTTAGTCTTTTTTACAGTCTATCACCTTTGGTATTCTAATGTCAAAAGGGAAGCCTCTGTAAAAACTCCCTCCTCTCTTCAGCTCATATAAATGAACATGTAGACATTAGGTCTGTCACAAATATAAAGGTAGCTGTGTAGAAGGAACACGTAGGTCTGGCTGTACAAGGTGTAGATCTAGTTTTCTTTGGAGGATAGAGAGGGGAGCCAACAGTAACCCTGAAGAGGAAAGCAGCACTCTGGAAGAGACCCCTCCCCAGCACACTGTCTCATCATATTTACGCTGCTTTCTTCCCATAAGAGCCCTTTGCACCCCTGAGCACAGAAGACAGAGACATCTTTTCTTTCTTCAGAGCTAAGTTTCAGTAAACCTCTTTCCTTCCATGAAATTCTGTCTCCCAAGTCTTTTGGGGAGTAGGAAGTGGTACAAATGTTGAGGTCCAGAAACACTACTGGTTTTTTTTTTACTACTTATGATTGAACCCTGACTTACACATTGGTTTAATGCTTTTAAGTGAAAAGAGGTTTCAGTTTTCCTTGCACTCATTCTTGTCATGATTTGGTGCCCAAAGTAGCAGGATCTTAAAGACAGTATGTTCAAGCCACAGTACTCACTGAGGCAGGCAATAGTGGCACCATACACTGCATGGGGCAGTCCATGGTAGCACTGTTATGTCCAGCTCCAGCTACCACAATTTAACATGACTAACACTAAGATCACTGTTGGGAATCATTTTGGTTCCATGTAAGTTTATGAGAAAGAAGTGTCTTGAAGGACATCACAAGCTGCCTTATATGATACTGTGAGCTCACTGACAGGTATTAAAATGGGAGCTGGTGTCATCTTCAAGGAAAACCTGATGAAAGTTCATTAGACTGGATGACCTCTAATGTTCCCATTTCCCCCCAGGGTTCTTTAATTTTACTTTTAGTAATTGCATTTCTTTTGTTTGTCTGAAAAAGCTCTTTATTGTCTTAGTCCCTAGCTTTTGATCTGCCCTGTCTGGCAAGCCGATTTGTTGAGCATATCCTGGTTGTTTTCCAGATTCTTCCCATCCTGGTCCATGTTCTGGGACTCAGCGCTGTGGGCTACATCAGAAGATTCTCTTCCCCTGCAGCTTCTTGGCTGAAAGGCACCAGCAGGTGGCATGAAGGGTAGGCAGAGAGTGACAGCTGGGTATTCATTTCCTGGTTCCCCAGTCAGAGTCTCTGCACCTGGCATTGTTCTTTGATCTAAGGTCACAGTTCTTTGTTGGTGTCCTCTTCACATTCCTCTTGCTTCCTTTCTCAGCATTCCAGTAGTCACTACTGCCCTGCAATCCTTCAGGACCTTGAGGGTAATGATGCCCTTGTTGTTTCAAGGATGGAGCAACTTTGTGGTTTCCTTACATCCTGTTTACACCTTTTGAAAGACTCCTCTTTTAAACTTTTCTCAAAAGAGTCCATTTAAATGTGTCATTTATTTCCTGCCAAAACCCTCCTCATACTTCAATTAGTCAATATTTCTATCTAGAGCCAACTCTTCCACTGAGCAATGAACCAACCTTTTAGGGTAAATATAGGAGATTGCAAAATTAGATTTAAAAAACTTTGTCACAGGAGCAGTCTCAGAAAAAGCAAATAGACACTAGGATCAATAAGTGCCCTTCCAGCCTGTAAAGTAATCTCTCCCTTTGTAATCCCATAGTTCTTTTCAGCAGTGATGACTTTTCTATGTTCACTTCTGTCTGAAGGACGTGTTTTCTAATTTATGTAAGTCTTTTTTTTTTGTACAGGGGATTGAACTCATGACCTTGTGCTTGCCAGGCAGATGCTTACGCCACTGAGCTAAATTGCTGTCCCTAATTTATGTAAGTCTTGGTGAACTGGTCTTATGACTTATAGGACAAGGGTTCTCAAATGTCCTTGAAGTACATTTAATAAGCAGCAGTGATGAATGTGTATACAATCGCTAAAGGTCTGGAAGACAGCAAGACATTTGTTTGAAATCTTAAATTTGACAATTAAAAATGTGAATTTTAAAAGCTACTGTATATAATATAAATGTTAGTTTTAAAATAAAAATGTCCTCAATCTTTTGCCATCATGTATTTTCTCTTAAAACCTTCAAATACTTTTGGTGTTCAAGGAGTTACAATGTGTTTATCCCATAGTTCAGTATTTTTTCAAAATCCTTTTGAGAGGAATGGAACTACAGTTTCTTCATATTGCCAGCTTATTTTTGTGAGATGTATACATCAGAGTGGCTAGGAGGTGGAGGGCATTAATTCCAGAAGCTCCGAGTTCCCACTCCCGTTTCCCTAGAAAATAACTGCGATGTTGTGCCCATTATCTGATTTCTCTGTGCTTCTGGTTTCTCATCTATGGCATACAGACAATAGCAACCTGTCTGAAGTTGGATAAACACTAAACACAGAAAATGATCAATTACAGCTGTTTTATTACTACATATGGTATCGTACGTGGCTCTTAGAGCACAACCACTTCCATGTAAAGGAAAGAGATCTCATTTGAAGGGTGACATTTTTTACTTTTTAAAATAGCAGAATCTTTCTCAAACACCTTCCACCTATTTTATTTGCCAAATTAACCAGGGCTCTTCATTTCAGTCTCTTTCTTGGTGTCCATCCACGGCACATAGAAAGCTTGCAGCTAGTTGGGCGTGTGTTAGAACACGTGTGTGTATTGTCTCTACCCCTTGCACACTTACAAAGGATTGGGAGGACTTGTTCCCAAATGCGTTTATACCAGCTTCATTGTTACTATAATTACAGAATTTAACTGAGCAAAATGCACACCAATTACATACAAGTACAGAAATAATGTAAGACTGTAATGTAACTGAAATATATGGGAAAATTTGATAACAAAGAGCCACTAAAATTATGCAGGTAATTGTGAGTAAGATGTTTTTCCTTGGGGAGAAAGTCTGTAAAAATCTGGCAGGATTCTGCACAAGATTTTCCCAATGTCTTTGGCTCCTCACTCCATTAGAACCTTGAGTTGGGAAAGCACAGAAGATATAGTTTGGGTGTGGTTTACACTTAAAAAGCCAATCCACACACAGGACTGTGCTAAACAAAAGGCAGGCCATGTTTCTATATCAAAGAATTCCCAAATAAAAGTTTCATTGTGTATGATTTAGACTTAAAATGAATTTATGTATGTCCATTTTATAATACTATTGAAACTGATATTCTTTCTTAATTTCTTTGCCAAAGAAATTTCTCTCTAGGAGATCAATAAAATTTATGCTTACCTATTAGGAAAGAAATTTTCCTACCTTAAGTATAAATCAAATGTTGAAAATGATTCTTAGACTGCATAATTGAGCACCAGTTAAATTTTTCACACAGACTTTTTTGGAGACTTTATATTTTCTGGAATCCTTTTAGTTGCAGAGAAATCTAACAACTAATCAAATGTGTTTTAATTAGGGAAAGTCTTAGATTGCTAGACTAGAAAAAGAGTATCTTATATTCATTTTGGTTTTCTTTAAAGTCTTAGGGTTTTTATTAGCATAAAAACTGATAAATGTTTTATCTGCATAATCTTGGAGACTTTTTTCCTTATGAAACATGATTAGTAACTTTGCTTGTTGTTATTAATACAAATTCGAAATCTAATTGGGGCCAGAAGCTGACAAAATATAATGCTTTTGCTTGTATAAATATTTGACTATATCCTAAGACTTCTTATAAAGCAGCTATAAAATGTACATTTAGATTGCCTGAAGTCATTTTAAATTTACATATGCAAGGGTATTTTACTTACAGTGATTGGTATTTCTATGTGGGAGATCTCTATTTTCAATTTTTTTTATTTTTAATTTACGTTGCTTCTTTTTTTTGAAGAGATATTGTTTTGTATTGATTACTTCACTTGAATTTCTTTGTCCTAATATATGTGATAAAACTTGTTTGTCTTCATTCACTGATACCTGAAAAAAAGAAAAAAAATTTTGTTCATTTTGTTCATGTATAACTTTTTTTTTTTTTTTTTTTTTTTGTATTTTTGAGACAGGGTCTCACTATGCAGTTCAGGCTGGCCTTGAGCTCACTTTGGAGCCCAGGCTGGTCTTGAACTCGCAACAATCTTCCCGAGAGCTAAGATTACAGCATATACCACCACATCCAGGGCCCATGCAGAACTTTTAAAAAATGAAAGTAAAAATTTATTCATGTTTATAAAACATATATACTTAATGTAATTACTCTAATTCTTGATTTTTTCAAATATAAATGACATATAGCTCACTTCTCTTTTGGAATCCATATATTTTATGAGTGAAAACCCTTTAAACCTGTTAACTGCCATCTGAACTATAGAGCCAACTGTCAAAAGCTAAATGTTATAAATAAAATAATAAGAGAGTTTAACCAATTTACTCTTCCTCTAGTTGTCATGGTAATCTCAACTGTGTGAGCTAAAGAGAAAAAGGAAGATGTTGACAGTACCTTACACATTACAACAAATTTATAATTAATTGTGACTATTTAAAAAATGTAGAAACATGTTTTCTTGAAGTATTTTGCAGAATCTAGATAATTAACCTATTATAATTAGGGTGAGGCATTTGAAAGTTGTTTTTGAGTAATAGAAAATAATGGAGAGCTTAAGAGAGAAAACTAGAAATCTTTGTGAAGATAAAGAGTCACAGCTTACTAATATACATAATTTACACATATATTTTGAAAGATACATTTTTTTCTTTGTCAGTTAGTACTGCTGAAGTGTCAGCAGTACTGACACTCCTTTTTCCTCCTCCTTTTTCTCAGCATCCTTCTTTCTAACATCATTTTCTGGGATTCTCTAGTCCTTTCTACACAGTCCCAAAGACGACAGATCAGTGATGCAGGGGCCAGAGCTTGTGGAGATTTGTTGCCATGTAACAACTTTTAAAAAAGGTTTTGAGTATAATTTACAAACCATAAATTAACACACTTAACATGTACAATTCAGTGGTCTTTGTAACATTCACAGATATGTGCAACCATCACCACAGTTGAACATTCTTGTAACCTCAAGAAGAAATCACAAATCTTTCACCCACCACGTACCCTATTTTCCTATCCCTCTACTCTTGGCCCCAAGCATCCCCTAAACTAAGCTATGTTCTGCCTTTACAAATTCCCCTGCACTTTCAGAGGAATGGAATCTTACAGTATCTTCCTTCCTATCCCTTCCTTCTTCCCTTTCCTTCCCTCCCTTTTCCTTCCCTTTTCTCCCTTCCCCTCCTCTTTTCTCCCTTCCCCTCCCCTCCTCTTTTCCTTTCCTCTCTCCCTTCCTCACCACCTTCTTCCTCTTCCTCCTCTTCTTTTCTCCTTCTGCCATCCCCATTCCTATATCTCTTCTCTCTCTCTCTCTTCCCTAGATTTTTCACTTAGGATAGTATTTTCAAGATTAACTCATGTTCCAGCATGTATCAAATTTTTAATTCTTTTTTATGGCCAAATAATATTTCTTACATGTATAAACCACATTTTATTCATCCCTTCATCCAGTAGCAGACATTTGGTTCTTTCCATCTTTTGACTATTACAAGCAGTGCTGCTCTGTTCTGTCCTCTTTTGTTTTATTCTCTTTAAAATAAAATAAAAAAAGAAAAATAAAAAAAATTCATATGTGGACATGTAAAGTATGATTTTTATTTTGGAGGCCAGACAGAGTAGGCAAATAAAAATATAAAATTTCCAGTTAAATTTGACTTTGAGGTAAGCTAGGATTCTTTTTAGTATAATGCCTTATATGTGGCATGTTAACAGATAAGAACAGCATACATAATGTATCCAATTAAGTCACTGACAGCTTTGCTGCATGGTGTCATAAATGTGCCAGCTTCCAGATGTAGATTCCAAGATCTCTCAGAGCCCTAATATCTTTCAGAAAGAGAGGGAAAAAGCACAGAGCACATGTAGGAAAGGTTCTTGTTTTATTTTATTTGGTTTGCTTTGTCTTCTTTTCTTTAATGGGTCAGACCTGGGCGTAATGCTTTCAGCTACTTTCCTTTGGAAGAAGCTTGCCCCACCTAAGTCCCATGCCCCTTCTAAGTGTGAGGTGGCTGGGAAACATTATCTACTTTGGCTTCAGGAAGAACAGAATGTAAAATTTGATGAGCTTCCTACATGCTCTAGTACATTGGGATTATTATATTACTGCCATTAGAAGAATTGTGCTTAATTTTCAAGTTCAGAAACAAGTATCTAAGTTGAGGAGGCAGTAAAGCTTGTAAAAATGCCTGTGATTGTCTAGTGTACCTATCTCATATTTCTACAGAGGCCAAAGTTTTATTTTCTTTTTCACTCATTGGGGGTGGGCAGAACAGCCAGCAGGAACAAGTATCAGGGAGTCTTGGAAGACAAAGGCTTTGAGTTTTAAACGCACCCAAAGACTTAGAGTTCAGTAACAAATATTTATTGAGTGTCTATCTCAGGTTCTGTTCTAAGAGCTAAGGATGTCATGAATAAAATGTCTCTGTCCTAATGTAAATTCTCAACTGATAAAATGAAAGTGATTTAAAATTAGTGTTTCTATTCTCAACTGATAAAATGAAAGTGATTTAAAATTAGTGCAAGGGAGAGAATCAATCCTGTGCATCCCTCAGGAAAGAGAGATCTGGCAGAGGGAGCAGCAAATGCAAAGGAGGAGCACACAGGTTGCAAGATTTTTTTTGACAGCCGAGCCATGAAGCAGCTGAAAGGCTGTCAAGTGGGGCTTAGGATTGTGAGTGGCGCTCCATGTGAATGGAGATGGCTTTGGGGGGTCCTGAGCAGGAGGGACAGTGACTGACTGCCTTTGCTTTTGAAAGGGTCACCTTGGCTGTTGTGTTGAGAATAGTACGTGTTGGAGCAAGGGTGGGAAGAAGAGGAAGTCAGCTGAAAAGACCAGCTCTAGAGGAGAGCTGACACTAATGGCGACATAAGATGGCAGAAGGGGAAGTAGTGGAATTGGTTGGTTTCATGATATGCTTTGGAAGTATTCCCGGCAGGCTGGAAAGATTTATGTGTGTTTTGGTTTTTAAGCAGAAAACCCAAAGGGAATATTTTGGTGAAGTATGTTTTTAAACTCCCAAAGTCTATTTGGTCAGAGATTGAAGCTGTGTTGCAATAGTCTCTCGCTTGTTCACTTGCCCTTCTGTCTCTTCCCCAAATTTTCAAGATTGATGCTGGATGAGTTTTTCCCAAGCACGCCTTTGAACCTATCACTGCCCAACCCCTTCTGTCCTCAGTGACAACAGGATATAATCCAACTCCTTTGCATGAAACTAAGATTCTTCACAGTGTACCCTGAAATGTCACAGTGACTTGTGTCTTACTACTCCCACACCTAAGTTAACATCTGTGAGCTAAACTCCTCTCGTTCTTCCTAGCAGTATGGGTTCTTGCCTCATTCCCTGCCCTGGCTTCGGCAGTTCTCATTGCCCCTCCTTGTGATCCCAAATATTATATCTGCTCTGATGCTCAACTCAGTTCTCCCTGGGTACCTTCTGTATCACAGTCACCCACAGTCCACCCCTTCCTCTGCGCTGCTGGTTTCCTTCCTTCTTGGTTACCAGTCGCTACCTGCCCCACAGTCTCTAAGGTGACATCATTTTTGTGTATTTCCTGCTTTATCTATTCAATTCATATATATTTTCTGTGTAAATGAATATTTCTGTTTGGGATCCTAAACTTCTAGGATTTAGGTCCTATGGTTGTTCAATTTGCTCTGGTCACCAGTGAATTAAGATGTCCTGATCCAGGGAAACCAGTACACATTTTTTTAAAAAATGTAGTTTTTTTTTTTTTTTTTATTGGTACCAGGGATTGAACTCAAGACCACGTGCTTGCAAGGCAGGTGCTTATGCCACTGAGCTAAATCCCCAGCCCCTAAATTCAGTTTTGAAAGTCTCTTAAGAAAAGATCCGAAAGTCATTTTACTTTTAGAAAATACTAATATTCCATACATTTTTCTACTAATTTTATTCAAAGACACTAAACAGCAATTTTAGCATATCCTAGGTTCCTGTTGCTACCTGGGCTGTACTTGATGCTGAATATAAATTAACCCCAAAATACCATACTTATTTTGAGGTAGGGTCTTTTTATGTAGTTCAGGCCAGCCTTAAAGTCACTGTATAGCCCAGGATGGCCTCAAACTCAACGATGATCCTTCTACCTTAATATACTTATTCTTGAACAAAATTTTATAACAGAAAATATGAGTATGGCAAAGGAACTTTAATAGCCTCCTCAAATAGTTTTTGGAGGGAGCAGGTATGAAATAATTAGTAAAATAACCTGTAACAGCTTTATGAAAGCACTGACTCATTCATTTTAGACATGCCTCAGGAATTAAAGGGGTCAAAGCATTTTCTGATCCTGCATATTTTCCCTTTGACTGTGAGAAGGAAGATAATAATCAGTAAACAAATAAAGGATAAAGTTAGAAACAGTTATCAATAAATGCAATAAAAAGAATAAAACAAGGAAATGCAAAGAGTGAAGTGAAGTCATAGCCAATTTCTACTGGGTATCCAAGAGAAAAACTGTACTGAAGAGGTGACTTTGCAGCTAAGAATTTAAGGACAAGAAAGAAATATTCGAGAGATGTGGAGACAGAGCCTACTGGGCAGAAGATACAGAAAGTATGAATGCCTTAATGTGGGAACAAACTCCAGGAATGGAAATAAGGCCTAAGGGGTATGAACTAATGAGAGAATTATAAAGAAAGGCACGAAGAGAAGTTGGGGGTAATAACATGTAAGGACAGAGTAAAGAATCAGTATTTTGTTCAAAGCACAAGAGGAAACCACTGGAGAATTTTAAATGACTTCTTCTGATTTCTATTTTGGAAGGAAAGACCATTCTGGCTCACATGTGAGGAACAGATTGTACAACATTAAGAGTGGGAGCAAAAGAACAGTTTGGAGACTACTGCAGTCAACTAGGTGAGGACTCAGACTCAGAGCATGACTCAGAAGTATGAAGAAACAATGGAGACAAACCACACGGGCAGACCTAGGGTTTGCTCTGGAAATCCCACAGATAAGACTTGGAGGTGCATTGGATGCAAGGGTTAGACAAGCTGCATCATTTTAAAGATGGAGAAGAATGGAGGCAGGGGAGAATTTTGGAGGGAATCAAAGCCCTACACCAATAACCATAAGGTTTTCAAATTTTGTGACTATAGCATACATGGAAAATAGAATACATGAACAGAATATGAGTGAGGCATATTGGGTATGGATTGGGACATGAACTTTTTTCTTTACAGATGATAAACAGTTGAGAAGTTAAAGAACTGGAAGGTGAAGATGTTTTTCCTGACAGTGCCTTATTGTTCTTAGGGCTCAACAATCAAAGATGTTTCTTGATCTCTTACTGGCTCAACCCCAACCTTTCGTAGTCACTGTTCCTTGGCCTTGTGCAATACATTATATTCTAAAAACAGTTCTCTGGAAAAAGATCAAATGTAAAACAAAAGCTTACTGAAGTCACTGATGAGACATTAGTTGTAGCAAACTAAGGCTGGATTGTCACCTACTCACTGGTGGTCCTCATCTATGGGAATAAATGAGATGCAGTGATATAACAGAGGGAGTAAAGATTGCAGCCATTGGTTAGATAAGAACAAGGAAATGAGTGTTCACTTTTTCTACTATGTGTATAGGTGGATTTCATATACACTATGTTGAGGCCATTATATTTCCAAAGAGTGTGAACTCTGGTGGTCAGGCATCATCAGAGATAAGTCAGGTTATGTTAAAGCCAGAAGGAAGAAAGGGAGAGAGAGGAGGGAGAGAAGAAGAAGGGAGAGAAGAAGATGGAGGAAAGGAAGGAAGAGGATGAGAAGAAAAGAGAAGAGAAGAGGGAAAAATAAATTTTTCTAGAGGAAAACTAGATTTGAGCTGCCACTGTGAAGGCCTCCAGCCAGTAACCAACTTAGATCCAGGAGGTAGCAGCCAGACCCACTCTCACACGCACTCCAGCTGCCATCAGTGAGCTTTTCCCAGCACTGTGCTGGGAAAAGCAGTAGCCAGGCCTGCATTCAGTATACCCAATGGCCACCATTGGACACCTATAGCCAGCTCTGGCCAGGAGAACCAAACAGCCATGCTTCAGTGAAATTATAGCCAACACAGGAAGTGCCTGGGACACCACTACCCACTTCTCTGAAAGAATCCAGGAATATGTGAAGATGAAGAGGCAAAAGGCAGTCTCTGGACTCCAACCCAAGCAGAGTAAGTCCAGGGAATGTAAACGCAGATCAGGAGTCACACATCTAAAGTTTCTGAAGTGATGGCAACTGAAGTAAAGAAACAAGTTCATGAGGATATGCAAGAAATTAGAACAGAAATACTATCTCAGATAAAAGAAGAAATGAAAAACATAAGCACCTCTAAAAAAGACATAGATAAAAAATAGAAAAGCATAGGAAAATGAAGGAAACCTTGAATGAACAATATAAAAAAGACTTAGAATACATGAAACAGATTCAAAGAGATATCCAGGAAATTAAAAACTCCACTGAAAGCTGGCAAAATCACTTGAAAGAAACTGTAGACAGAGTTTCAAACCTTGAAGATTCAGCTTGTGATTGCAAAAGGAAAGGTCTCTTAAAAATAACAAAAAACTAGGAAATAATTCAATGACTGCAAGACAACACAAAGAAAAATAACTTAAGAATAATAGGTGTTAGTGAAAAAGCAGAGGTCACCACAAAGGATATTAAAAGTCTATTTACAGAAGTAATAGCAGAAAACTTCCCAAGGATGGCAAAAGGATGTGCCATTTAGATGAGTGAGGCATGTAGAACTCCAGCAAGCCATAACCAAAATAAATCAAAACCCAGACATTTAATAATCAAGATCCTAGAAATTCAAGAACAGAATGTTAAAAGCTTTTAGAGAAAAGAAACAGACCACCTATAGATGAAAACCCAGCAGAATCATGAAACTTCTCAACACAAACCATCAAGGAGATGCTGAAGTATTTCAAGTCCTGAAAGAAAACAACTTCTAATCCAGATTGATGCACTCTGAAAAAATATCTTTTAAAATTAATGGAGACACAAGATACACCCTTGACAAAGAACAACTTAAGGAATTCATGACTGCCAAACCAACCCTACAAAGAGTACTGAATGATATTCTAGAGAGAGACAAAGATGACCGTGTTTCCAGGAACAGAGACGGAGGAGGCTCATCAAGCAGGACAGACAGTTGAATGGAGGGGAAACGTAGGGAGCCAATGGCAGGAAAATAGCATGGCAGAGATGAACCAATGCATGTTGGACATAACCATTAATGTATATGATCTCAATTTACCAATAAAAAGAAATACAGGCAGAGTGGATCAGGAGACTGGATTCATCAATATACTTTATACAAGAAACTCATTTAACTAGAAAGAAAATTCATAGGCTGAAAGTCAAAGGAGAGAAAACAATACCCTACCAGAAACAAGTAGGGGTAGCTCGCCCATCAACTGCAAAATGGATAAGTAAGACATGGCATTTTTATACAATGGAAAGCTACTCAGCTATAAAGAAAGATAACCTTGAGGCTCTGGTAGGTAAATGGATACAACTTGAGATCATGCTCATGGATGAAATGGTTCAGAGTCACCTGGGTGAACATCATGTTGTCTCCCTAGTTTAAAAAACTAAAGGAGTCAGTGGGATCTAAAATGCACAATAGATATTGTGAAAGTGAAAGGTGAGGAAGTGTCTAAAAAGGGAAGGCAGTGGCCATTGTTAATCTATTATCATGTTTTGAAACCTATATAATTTTCATTGTTCTGTTTAGTTTGGTTTTTTTCTGTTTTGTTTTGTCTGATTTTATTATATTTGATGGCATAGATAGCTATTTCAAAGATAGCAAAATATATTATGGTAGTCCTTATTGATTTCCTATTATTTTGTTCTGAAACCCTATATTGCTTTCATTGTTTTGTTTTGATTGATTTTATTCTGTTTTGTTTTGTTTGATTGTATTATGTCTGATGATATAGACAGCTACTTTGAAAATAACAAGAGGCATTATGGTAGCCATTATTGATTTCCTTTTATCTTGTTCTGAAGTCCTGTACCATTGTTCATTGCTTTGTTTTGATTATTCTGTTTTATTTCATTTGGTTTTATTCTCTTCAAAATAATAATAATAATAATAATAATAATAATTCTAGATTTCCCAGTGCATGGCCCCAAGAATGAGCACATTAGCATTATATAACAATCTGTGAGAAATGCAGATTATTGGCTGCATCTCAGGTCTACAGAATAAGAAACTCTGAGGGTAAAGCCCAGTAATGTGTGGGGTTTCTGCATCTTTTTCTTTTTCTTTTTCTTTTTCTTTTCTTTCTCTTTCTTTCTTTCTTTCTTTCTCTTTCTTCTTTCTTTCTTTTCTTTCTTTTCTTTCTTTCTTTCTTTCTTTTCTTTCTTTTCTTTCTTCTTTCTTTTCTTTCTTTCTTTCTTTCTTTCTTTCTTTCTTTCTTTCTTTCTTTCTTTCTTTCTCTTTGGAAAGGAGCCTCACTATGTAGCCTTTATATCGTGGAACTCCTCCTGCCTCAGCCTCTTTACATATGTGCCTCTCAACAACCAGCTGACAAGTCTCCCAGGTGAGTCTGCTGCTTGCTAAGCTTGACAGCTCTTGCCTTAATAATATGGAAGAAGGTAGTCAGCAAATGAAAGTGGAATTGACGAACACAAAATGATATAAAAATTTGATCACTTGTCAGACAGTAAGGATACATGAACATATAGCAAAGATTCACAGAGTAGCAGATGTTGTTTGAATTATGGTTTTCAATCAGGAATTTAAAGTATATCAGATTGCTAGCTCTCTGGGTCTTAAAAAATGTATACAGCATATGTTTGGAAAAGCAAGGAACTGGCAATTTTGAACTTTAAAATCTCACTGTTTTATAAGATTTTCTCCCTCCAAGTAAGGGTTTATCTATGATATGCTTAAATAGAAGCAAAAGTGTTTTTGGTAATCATCTTAGTGTTTTTCATTTTTCTAGACTATTTTAAATTAAGAATAGAAGACAACTTTAGGGCACATTTTCCTAACATGTCTAAGATTTTTTTAAACAATGTAACTATGTTAAATGCAATAACTACTCCTATGTTACTCATTCATCATTAAAATGTTTATTCCTCTTGGCAAACTCATTGCAGATTATTTTATTGTGTATTTGAACATCTACCTTCTAATGCCTCCAAAAAACAGTAATAAATATATATCTAGGAATAACTTAAAATGTGACAAATGGTAAAGTAGCAAAGAAGAAGGGAAACATAAAATAGCATGAATGCTACTATTACTATAGCACTCACATAAAATCTCTGTTAATTCCCAAGTGTATTACATTACAAGGGCAGAGAATATAAAATAATGACATACATTAGAGTTAGAATTTGTATTAATATATAAGTAGCAGAAATTATAGTTAAGCATATAGCCATATTAAGTATTCATCATTTCTTTTTTGGCAGGTACTGGGAACTGAGGACCTCATGCCTGGTAGGCAGGCACTGTGCCATTGAGCTTTATCCCTGGTCCCAGCACCTCTTTCTTAAATTTTATTAGAGATAGTGATAGTTTCCATTTATTCCCTGATGCAAGTATTACTACATAATGACATTATTTCATTTATATTCCATTTCACACAGCTAGTCTTCTTCTAGGTATCTTCCTGAAAGAGTTAAAACATCATATTATAGTGATATATGAATACTCATGCTTCTAGCAGGAGAGTTCATAATAGCTAAATCTTGGAAGCAGCTTATATGTCCATCAACAGATGAATGGATAAAGAAAATGTGGTATCTACACACAATGGAGCATTTCTTTGCTATCAAGAAAGATAAACTTGAGTCATTTGTGGGACAACAGATGTGTCTTGAGATCATAATGTTAAGTGAAATAAATCAGACACTTAAACTTAATTATTGCATGGTTTCTCTTACATAAGAAACTCAAAATATAAATAAAGAGTGAAATAGAAGACAGCTAATAGGGAGCTAGATCTTTCTCAAAGGAGAAGGGGAGGGTTCAAACAATGGAGGGAAGAGGATAGAGAGGAGGAAAAGGGGATAAAGAAAGGAATTAAGCTATGTTTTGTACTTGTACCAATTCTACATAAACATGTGATACAACAATCTATGAATACAAAATATTTATCAAGCACTTAGTAAATTTCAGAGGCTAACCAAGAGATAACATATATCTCTAACATTTACACAAAAAAGTGAAGAGCCTGCACTCCAGTGAGAGAATCAGAAAATGAACATTATTTTCATTTAGGTAATTAGGTAGCTAGGTACCTAATTAAATATGGTGACAAAATATATGAGGACCCTGAACATTATCTAGATACAGAATTACATATGGCAATAAAACACATGAAGACTTCATTAGGGAATGGAGCTTAAAAGTGACCGAATGTTCTAGATTATCTAAAAAAATTTAAAGAAGACACATATGAATAAATATGCAAATAACTGCATGTCAAGAAGAATAAGCCATGTGATTGTCTACTAGAGAAGTCCTGGCAGAGAGGATGATGGGCACAAAGGCACTGATGGTGGGATATATTTGGGTCCCCAGGACATTGAGACCAAGGCAAGTAACAGGCAAATGGCCAAAGTCCAAATAAAGGGCAAAAACCCAGGTCATCTAAAACCCTATGGGACTTGATAAAGGATGTGGATTTTGTTTACACACAGTAGAGTATATACTGTAAGGTGAGTAGGTTGCACTAGGGGAAAAGTGTGTGTAGCACAGAGTCCAAATGGATGACTCTGGTGGCTAGCCATGAGAAATTAAAAAGGACTGGATTCATTTCATACATTAAAGACCAAGATAACTGGGGTGTTGGGTATGATAGAAAGAAGTGGATGGTAACTGAAGGAAAGTTTTGTCCTAAGTCTGAAGGAGGCTTTACTGGCAGGGAAGACACTTAGGAAGGAATAGATTTGGGGTTTAGGAAAATCAAGAATTCAGTAGCCAACTAGACACATTTCAGATGCCTTCCAAGCATCCTAGCGGAGCCTCTCAAGCAGTTTGTGTCTGGTGTTGTGACACTGCATGTGGTGATAGATGCTAAGGTTGAGAGAGTTGTTGGTGAATGGATGCAAAACTGCTCTTCAGAACTGTTTGTTTTTTTTCAATAGAAAAATAAAAATAAATTCCAGCAAGGATGCCAGCTAAAAGTGAGGGATAGATGTATTGGAAGTTTGAGACAAAAGAGGATGGTATGAAACTGTAAGGTCAGGTGTGGAATACTAAATTTGATGAGGGAGATGTTCAAGTTTCCTTGGAAACGCCGAAGGCCCACTTACCAATGAG
This sequence comes from Dolichotis patagonum, assembly GCA_004027295.1. Lineage (NCBI taxonomy): Eukaryota > Metazoa > Chordata > Mammalia > Rodentia > Caviidae > Dolichotis > Dolichotis patagonum. The sequence goes on from PVJX010014098.1 coordinate 19,270, forward strand.
TGGGGTTGCCATCTTTGTTTATTCACTGCCATGTTCTGCTGCCCTAGTACAGGAGTTTAGACAGAGAACTAACCGCATTTTTTCATGGTTGGTGTTTTAATTCTAAGTTGAATGGAGCACAAGAAGAGTGACTAATTGGATGGCCTATAGAAGGAAGTGATTGTTCAATGAAGTGATTTCACAGTACCCCAAGCCTTGTCTGCAGCCCCTAGTCAAGAAAAGATCTGAATAGTGAAATTTTTTTCATGTATTTGGTCCTCAAATTTAGTTGCTGGGAAAACCTGAGCTATCTTAGTGTGAGATTATTTATATTTTTTATTTATTCCGCTTTATCTAAATGTTCATATATATTGCTAAATAAAAATTAATGTATTTAAAAACAACATATTCTCCTTGTTTTTGCTGAAATAGTGTGTAACAGTAATGGAAAACCTACAGCACAGGTGCCTCAGTGGGCTGTTTGTATCATTTAAAGATCTAAAAAGTTTGGAATCACTAGTCTATAATATATAAGGCATGTGGATATGGATGAATCTCTTTCCTTCTCTGCCTTTGTCCGTTTAAAGTTTTTGTTCTTTGCTTTACATTATTTACATATACACTTTCTTATATATTTTTACATGTTTATGTTTAGTATATTTGCTTATTTTTTACATTTCTAAACTTAAAAGAGGCTGGGTGGTGACACGCACCTGTAATCCTAGCCCTCAGGAGGCTGAGGCAGAAGGATCGCTGTGAGTTCAAAACCAGCCTGGGCTACAAACTGAGCTCAAGGCCAGCCTGAACTGCATAGTGAAACTCTATCTCAAAAAGACAAATAAACAAACTAAAAACCCACAACAACAACAACAACACCACCCTTAAAAGATACCTGAACTTTGCCTCAAACATTTCCAAAAAAATTGAAGAGGAGAGAGCACTTCCAGTTCATTCTGTGAGTCTAGCATTATTCTGATGAACAAAGCTAGACAAAGATATTGCAAGGAAATACAACTACAGGAGCTGATAAATATTGATGCAAAATCCTTGCCAAAATATTAAATTCAGCAGCATATTAAAAGGATTATATACCATAACCATGTGTAATTTATTCTTGGAATAGAAGGGTAGATTAAATTAATATCCTTGAAAATTAATCAATGTAAAATATTACATTTATGGAACAAAGGGGTAAAACGCACATGATTATGTCAAATGATGCATAAAAATATTTGTCAGTATACTTTCATGGTAAAAACACTCAACCAATAAGGAACAGAAGGAAATTCCTTCAATAAAATAAACATAAGAGGAACCTACAGCTAACATATACTGGAAGTAGAAGATTTAAAGTGTTTCCCTTAAGATCAAGATTAAGGCAATGATGCTCAACCTGACCATTTCTATTTCACATAGTTGTAAAAGTCCTACCCAGAGCAACTGGGCAAGAATACAAAATGAAACTCATCGAAACAGGAAGGCAGAAGTAAAATTATCTGTTCACAGAAAACATGATTTTATATATGGAAATCGTAAAATATTCTACAAAATGCACTAGACTAAAAAAAAGTTCAGCAAAGGTGCAGATACAGTATCAACACATGAAATAATTGCATTTCTATATGCCAGTGGTTGCAAACCTATGGGATGTGTACTGTGTGCGCAGCGGGCATGCGAAGCCCTTTCTACTGGTGCACACACCACTTCAACCTGTAACAGTTGTTTCTTCTAAACTAAAACCTCAGTATTCAGGTTTGATTGCAGTATTGGCATTTTGCAATAAACAAGTGGGTTTGGACTTGCAGTTTGGATACTCAGTCTGTAAGTGGTTCGCCATCACTGCTATCTACTGATAATGAACAACCTGAAAAGGAAATTTTAAAAAAAATCCATTTTACAATAGCATCAAAAAAAAATTCTCAGAAATAAACTTAGTCAAGAAGGCAAAGACTTATACAAAGACAATTATAAAACATTACTGAAAAAAATTAAAGAAGACTCTAATAAATGAAAAAACATTGCATGTTCATGGGTTAGAAGTAGTAATATTGCTAAAATACTGATATTACCCCAAATGGTCTACAGGATTAATGTAATTCCCACAAAAACTTCCATGTTATTATTTTTGGCAAACATAGCAAAGTCCATCCTAAAACTGAAATGATTCCCAAGGAACTCTGCTTAACCCAAACAATCTTGAAAATGAAGAGTAAAGTTTGGTACTTCTCCCTACCAAAACTTTGCAGTAATCAAGACAGTGTGGTATTTACTTGTTGAGGTCCTAGGTTCATTCCCCAGCATCACAATCTGCTCTCCCCTAAAAAGTAAAAACAACATAGGACTAATACAAAAATAAATACATCGATCAATGTGATAGAAGAGAGAGCCCAGAATTAAATCCTCTCATCTATGGTATTTGACAAAGGAGCCAAAACCAGTCAGTGGGAAAGGACAGTCTTTTCAATAGGTATTCTGGGGACATTGGAGATCTGCATGCGAAAGAATTGTATCACATTCAAAAGTTAATTCAAAATGGATCAAGAAACTGAATGTAAGACCTGAAACTATAAAACTCTTAGAAAATAGAGGTTAAAACTTTATGACACTGGACTTGGTAATGACATCTGAGACAGGACCTAAAAATCATTTTCAATAAAAGTAAAGATAAATTGTACAACTTCATAAGTAAAATTCCTATCTATGAAAGAACACTACTGACATTGAAAAGGCTACCCATAGAATGAGAGAAAATATATGCAAACAGGTATGGTGTTAATATATAGACTAAATGAAGAACTAATACAACTTGACAAGAAAAAACAATCTGATTAGGGCTGGGGCTTTAGCTCAGCATTTCAAGTGCTTGCCTGGTAAGTGTGAGGTGGTGAGTTCAATCTCTGGTACCAAAATTGTTGGAGACCACTATGAAGCTGCTCTGAGCAGGATTTAAATTTTACTAATTGGCTTTCTATGTTTATCTGTGAGTCTGTCCTAGGCCTCAGCCCCTTGCCTGGCCATGGGAGCTGATTTATAGTAAGTGAACCTCTATGAATCACTAGTCCTGGCTGAGGCCTGTAGTGGCCTGTGAGGCCAGAGATACCGCAAAGGGCACGATAAGGCCACAGCTGCAGACACTTGGCTCCAACCCCAATTAACAAGATAGAGACTGCAGCAGCAGGAATTTTCCTACCGTCTCAGTCCTACCATGTCTTCATGATAAGACAGTTCTACTGAATTGACTTGATTCATTACTTGGAGACGTCCTTGAAGTGACTCCCAAGGTCCTGCTCATTGCCTGCACTTTCCTCAGTTTCTCCGTCCTCTTGCTGTTGATGCTAATAAAGTGGATAATCCAGAGAAGCTTTTGTCTTAGCCTTCAGAGTCTCAAGCTTAACTAAAGGGTTTGACCCTCCTGGAGCCCTAAAAAATCATATAACCTGTCGCATTTTATTTAAACCTCCGCCGTACACTCCTTTGGGAGATCGAGGATCGAGGTCAGGACCCGATACAAAATGAAAACCAAAACAAAACAAAAAAACCCAATCTGATTAAATTTAACCTGTAAAACTGGTTAAATTTGATTTGAACTGACATTTCTCCAAATAGGATACACATATATCCAAAAAGCTCATGAAATGATCTCAGCATCACTATTCATTAGAGAAATACAAATAAAAACTAGAATACAAGTATGTTTTAGTTAAAATGAAGGTAAAGGTAACATTTGACCCCAAGATAGGGAATCAGAGAGAAAATAAATGTCCAGGGGTTTTTATAGCTGAGTCTTGAAAAGACAGTAGCATATTTAAACTAAATCTATAAATCTTTAGTGTTATCAAATATATGTGAAACATCGAACTAAAAAAGGTGAAAAAGGCACTATCTTATACATGAAAAGTTCATAGTCAGGCTTAAGCAATATCAAACACAGGTTTCCCAAAGCTTAAAACAACATTTAGAACCTTTTGAAAATTCTAAATTCTTGTGACTATATGGTACATAATAGACATGGGACTAACAAAAATACTAAAGACTTATAATATTAAGATCTTTTAATCTTTTAACTTTAATGGGCCTGAATATTCTAATTTGCAAAATGGTACTAATAACCATTTACAAAAAAATAGAAACAAACCATTTATGAATTCTTCACAAAGATGTTAAAAGAAATGAGTAGTACAACTAAAGGAGTTTGATGAAGCTTAAAATGTTGCATAATTATAAGGACATGGTTCTGAACATAAATTCTGAATATGATATCATAACCCATGGGACCAGAACTGTAAAAAGTGTAATTATCTATTAGACCAACATGTCAGTATCAAACTAAGGTGAATCAGCCTGTTTAGATGGCATGGAGAATGAAATTGAGCTCCCTGAAACTGTTTAGTGATGGACAGTGATGCCACTTCTTCCTTGTTTTTGGTTTCCCTTGTTACTCTGTGGGTGGTGGCTATCATAACGGCCCATCAGCCGTACACTTGACTTGCTTCCTTAGTGCCTCAGTTATTAAATACCAGGGGGTTATTACCTCTGTGATCACAATCATTCTTTACTACTGAAAAAATAATACATAGATCTCCTGAATATATTAGATTCTTAACAACAACGTGTCCTTTAAATATTTAAAAGGTGTGGTGGGGGATCGTGCAGTAGGTGGCTTGTGTGTGTGTGCGCGCATGCTGTAAAGTTTTAAACCCAAAAAGAGAAAAACTAGGAAAAACAAAACCAGTTTTACTTAGGTGGCATTTTAAAAAATTATAATGTACATAATAATTATTATGAAAGATAACCAGAATTCTAAAAGGTCTGCAATGAGGGTAGAGGAGAGGATATTTTCAGTCAGATAGTGTGCACTGCATTGCCAGTAAATCTTGAAACACTATGGTAAGTTCACTGAACTCAGTGTTCATTGTTCCAGGTATGGCATAGCTTAGATTATAGGAACTTTGCATTACAGCCCTTTGTTATCTTTGGTCTTTTCACTTCTGCAGTCTATGCTCTTAGGAGGTTTGTGCTAAAGAAGTTTTTAGAAGTGGATACTGCAAAGAATGGCATGAGACACATAGTCTGACTATCCTTATTCCCCCTATTTACTCTGTAGGCCTCATCAGCTAATAAAAGGGCATGTGGATGGGTCCGAGCAACATCCTTGATCTCAAGCAGTACTGGGATTCCCAAGGAAGACTTCAAGCGTTATCAGGCATATCACAATACCAAGAGCCTGCAAAGAAAGCAGGATGGCCATGATGAAACTGGAACCCGTGTCCCTTCAACCCCCACCTGCCCAAGGGCGCACTGAGATTCAAGGAAAGCTCCCTTCCACTTTTGCTGTAGTAATCCCACTGCTAATTATGGGATGTAGCAGTTAGAGTGATGTAAGAAGAGTTACATTTGGCAGGGTTTATTAAGCATTACAATGTACACAGAAGTTTGTATTTTATGTAAACACCCCCCCCCCACCTTTTACTGCTTCAATTAGTTTAAGATTTACTCATTACTTCAGTAAACATTTATTTAGTGATGATACATGCCAGGCAGTATAACAGCAGTAAACACAAAAACTCCTGCCCTTATGGAAATTATATTCTAATAGAGGAGTGTCAGAAAACATATAAAAACTGTATGTGACATGGTGATAATTCTGAGAGGAAAAATACAGCAGGGAAGGGACCAAGAAGATGCTGTGATAGGGTTTGCAACTTTAGAAGGATTGATTGCAAAGTTAGTGTCCAGGGAAGAGCCCTCTGAAAAGCTGACCTTTGGACAAAGACTTAGGAGAACCATATGGATATCCAGGTATATAAGCATTGCAAACAGGGAAAACAAAAATAGGGTACAGGTGCAATGTGTCAATTAGGTGACATTAGATAAAACAGTGGGGCCAGACCCCTGAGCCCAATAAGCAAGTCATTACAATGACTGGCATGATGGGAATCCACTAAAGGGTTCAAACACAGGAGAAACTTAAAACAAATTGTATTTACAGGATTACGTTGGCTAATGCTTTGAGAATAGACTGAAAATTTGAATCCCTTACTTTCAAGATGTCAGAAGACATCATGAGGTTTTAATGAAGTTTAATAACCATCTATAACTCTATAAGCTAAACTTATTTCTGCTCTTTCTTCCTTAGTACTTAGGACTTCAGGCAAACCAGAAGGCAGAGGCCTGAAAACAGTCGTATCCGCTTATAGTAGACTGAGAAAATTGTGATTAAACAGAGTGATTAAAGGAATAATATTAAGAGTTTTTTAAAAAGAATATAAACAATAGCTAATTACCTGTTAAGAAATTCTGAACTTGCTGAATAAATACTACTTAATAGTGCTTACAGTCTAAATTTCTATTGAAAAAAATAATGACAACATAATATTTACCTGTGTGGTGGCATTCGTTTCTTTTCGTCTTTTAGTATGTTTTTCTGCTTCAACACCTGCACCTGCAATATGAATCAGTTTTATAAAATTTGAAAATATTTTCTTATTAAATTTTCACTAGGCAGTTTCTTGTTAAAAAACTTTCTAAAAGTCTTTCAGACTTGAAAATAATTTATGATTTAGTGTTACTAGTAATGTGTTAAAAATAATTCTTTCAGTGATTATTTGTAAAGATGTAACTCAACACGAGAGATATTCTAAATACTTTAATCAAGCATTCTAAAATTGAGTTCACTCAAAGAATTCTACAAATAATAGCATTAATTACAATAGTAGAAAAATTTCTGAGCTGCAATTTAACTAAAATGTATCTATGTAAATAAATGTCATCTATTAGAAAACATTAACACAGAGAAGGAAGAGTAGAATTTTTTAACAAGAGTCTTATAGATTCATCCACAGGGCAGAGAGATTTTAAAAATGTAATTGAGTGACATAAAGTAATTTGATGTATGTCTACTAGCATAATAACATCACATTTTGAAAGTAGAGAAAATTTTCAAGGAATCATTTAATGAATTGTTCAATAAAAATATATCTCACATAAAATCTATAGTAGTCATTGATGCATTTAATTTTTTTTCACAGTGCTTGAAATTTGTTAACTGTTATGTTTATGAAAGAAATCTTTGAAACCTTGATGTGACAAGGTTACACACCACTGTGTGTCAGCTTTACTGTAGTATTATGATTGGTAATTTTCAGTTACTATACACTGATGCATTATAAAAATGTTCCTACAGGTTTTGTGAAGCAAAGCATGTATATATGGATATTTTATGTATGTATCATGTTTTAGAGATTAACAATTTGGCTCAGGGTAAATATGGGATAGTCAAAGTTTATATTTCCAAAAGCCATGGAATTTTACTTTAAAAATAGGTAAACAATTTTCTAATGTTATCTCTTAACATTGTACTTATCAATTTGACATATTTTATTCGTTCTTTCACTGATGAACTTTATTCTTAATTTTTCCCCAATGGAAACCATTCAAAAATTTTAACATTTTTTAGTTATTTATTTCTTGATTGGCCTATAATAAGGTGAGATATATTTTGAACGTGACCTCACAATTCTGTTTTGTTTACTTTCCAGATTTTATAGAACTTGGTCCCAGGTTGTAATCCTCTGCCCAATAAGACAGTTTGTAAATTCTAAATTAAAATTCAATAATTTCATGGTTAAAAATGCATTAATAAAACATATAAAATTATTTTGAAAATCATACATGGTTGGTATAATTGTGTATATTTGGATTGTCCTTTAGGTTCAGAATGTGAAACAAATCATACTAAAGTAAAAATATTATTACAAATGGAATTTTGTCTCAAGTTTGCCATGAAATCATTTTGTTATCAAAATTACGTATTATTGGAGGCAAAATAGCATTATGATCCCTCACATCTTTAAGTCAAAATGACTTCCTAACTTCTAGCATTGCTTTTGTTGCTATTTCATTGTTATGATAGTGAAATGAGATAATCTGTGTGTTCAGCACAATACTTACTACATATTAGTATTTAATAAATATTAGTTATGAAGTAATAATACTACCTACTTCTTTAAACAATTTAAGATACCATCAAGATGAGTTATGTATAAATTAATAATATAAAAGGACTATAGCATATAAAGCCTTATTAAAGATTGCATATGTTATTAGCATTTATTAATGAGTTGCCTATAATGTATCTTCTCTCTCAGAGTTAGCGTTTTATCTTCAAAACAAATTAGTCTAATTTTATTTGTGTTTTACAAATCATACACCGTGACTGATATTATAGTCACAGTAAATGTCTAGTGATTTTTAAACTCCATTATCACAACTAGAAGAAATAAACTGGAAAAACAATGTAATTTGGTAGATGCCCATTATTGCTTCCCCAAAGCACACAGAGTAAAATTAGAGCTCGTTATGCACAGAATGTACAGACGCAGAATAAAAAGTACTGTACAAAATGTCATGTGTATTTAAGCAAGAGGAGAAAATTATGGATATTAAATGGAATAAAGTTATACACTGGACCAGAAAATCAAACTGTCAGTGGTCAGAGAGCAACATGAAAATTGCAGGGCTGAAAGCAGTCATCAGAAGTAGGGTAAATGCAGAGAAAAGAATTAGTGAAATGGGCATGAGGCGTAAGAATATCACTGAAAAAAGTAACTAGTCACTACCTGAAAGCATAAAAAAGAAGATATAAGCAATTGAACAATGTTTATGTCAGACGATAAACAACAGTTTTCTGGACAAAGTGTAGCATAAATTGACACTTACTTGTGCCTACATTCATATGATACCTTCTTAGTAGATTTAATCATAATTGTTCTAATTTTAATCTAATTTATATCTATTGTTGGAATAATTTTCCCCAAATATTGTTTCAACTAAGACAAACATCTGCTTACAACCCAAAAGTTCTTGTTATTTCCTGTATAAAAACTAAATCCCCCTATTGACTTTCATTTCTTTCATAACCAAGATTAACTTCACGTTCACAGCTGTTTTCCAAATCCAAATAATATCCACTTTGGTAACAGGCCATTTAGTTACGTAAATTTGTAGAGTAGAATAGTACAGGTTTGAAAGATTCAGTATCTGGAAAAGGTGAGTATTTTATAGCCTTCTGTTCTTTTCTCCTTTTCAACTGCCTTCTTCAAGTACAAAGATGGCAAAATATCCATAAAAACTAAAGCTACTGGAGGACAAGGCTAAAGTGAAGAGTCGTTTTATGTATTTTAACTTTTATGAATTTTAACTGAACAGGGAAGGCTGAATAACCCAGTGCTGCTGAGAATTTTCCTTCTAGAAGCCTGATTACCTACTGTAGATGTAGTGAAGAGCTTAACAGAAAACTTTGAAGAGTTGTGTAATTTATATAATGTTCCTGGCTTAGTGCCTAACAAGAAGTGCTCAGAAAATGTTATCTATATTTATTCTTGATTAGACGAGAAATAACTTGGTAAAAGTGCAAACTATAACTCGGAAAATATGGTGGAACTGGAAGAATATTTGGTAATGTTAATTGGTGGTTTATTTTGTATTTCCTTGTACCTATAGCCTTTTCCACAGTCAGTCAGTGAGTTGCTCATTTACAAAAAAACAATGTGGTAGAAAGAAAGAAAGAAAGACATCTTTTCTTGGCTGGAAGAAGGGAGAGAAAGGAATTACAGCCTGTACAAAAGAATGGATGTAGAGTACCTGGTATATAGATTCAAGGCAACTGCAGGGCTTTCTGGGTCTCAGACTCAAAATGAGAAAACATTCCTTGATGTAAGAATGGAAAGAGAGCAAAGAGAAGTTTACCCCATGATAGCCTAAAATCGAAATTAAGAAGAAACTAAATCCTATTATTAAAATATTAAGAAAGCTATGTTTCTTGCACACTTGAGTGTGTATACTAAAATTTATGATAGATACATTATGTGTACCAAGTATGAAGACTTTGTTAATGGTGAGTGTAAAATGTGATTTGTCCTCTAATCAGGACTGAAGTGGCTGAAATATGATAAAACAGGCAGCAGGGTGGCCTGGATATATTTCTATCACTTTCAAGTCACAAACTAAAACATTATTTCTCATGCCCTTCTCAATCATCTTTCCCTTTCTCATTTCCTGTCACTGTGAAAGGAATCACATCCACCAAGTTTAAAGTTTTAGATCTCTTTATACTCACTCAATACCAACATCCTCATGGCCTAGTAAAACTTTTTGTTTTTCTTCGAATTGTATAGTTGTGGTTGGGAGAGGGAGGAACTGTTCTGAGAACTAAATGAGATCATGGATATCAAAGTGCTGGATATGGGCTGGGCACTCAATTTCTTTCAATTTCTTGCCTGAGAGTTTAAGCCTTTCAATAACCTGACCTCATTTTCTTACCCATCGTATTCCCACTACACTCAGCTCTTATGGACACACTGATATGCTCCTGCCCCATGTGTGCACTCCACTCATTTCCCATTACCTATCCTTTATTTGTGTAATTCTTCTACTTTGGGTTGTCTTCCCTTCCTTTTCCTGATTTAAAATATTGGTCACCCCTCCAGGATGTGCTTATCCTATTTCAACACTGGGACTTGGAGCCCACCACAGGTCCTGCCTTAGAGCAGACTCTTAACCTGTACTTGTTAAGTTACAGAATAAATTTACTTGCACACTTGTGGGTCTGCTTGTATCTAGCAGCCTCTGTACCTTTGTGGTGTTACTCTAAGACTTGTGCTGTGCATCACTTAGATTAGCACAAAACCATACAGTGCTGAATTTTATTCTTTGCACTGTAAGATCTCATAGGGCAGTGCCTAATTCTCTCTTTAAAGAAAAAGGAAGACACCTTCACAAGTTCTCAATTAAAATTGTTACTTGATTAAATACTTTGATTACAGCAGAATATTTAATTTTTACTTCTTTTGGATCTAAAATTCAACAAAATTGCCTTTTAAGTGAGTTCTAAAGATTTAGAACCAATCAGTCAGGCTTGGAATTATTAAAATATGTAACTACAAAGACAAATTTTTAAAAACATAAGGATAGTGTTTTTCTTCTTCAAAAAATGTTTTTGATGTCCCTATGCCTTGTTACTGCAATGGTCATGAATTAAGTTGTTCTATCCAGGAAGTTCTATTAATTTTTCCAAAAATAAAGATGACATGCGAGCAAAACATTATCATTCTTTTGGGTTTTTTCCCTTTCCTGGCTTCACTAATAGACTTTTCATACACACTGCTTCAACATCAGAGCATGACAAGTTTGGAAATGCGCTCAGTGGGTTTAAGATCGTTTTAAGTTTCTGTGTATTTATGTATGTGTGACTGACAGTGTGAACTAAGAGAAATAGTTGACTTTTGCCAATCTGATATAGACAATTTGCCTTGCATGTTTAACAAGAACCTGTTTCAAAGCAGGTTTAGAACTTTGGATCTCGTAACCCTTATGTCCTTTCATTATCAGTGTGTGTCTCTTTAAGAGTAAAGAAATATGGGTTACTTAGTAGAACATGGTAACAGGATTCTGAACTCTTAAATTCTGTTTTTAGTTTTTTTTGCCAATGGCTGTACAAAAACACAGGCTTGCCTCGTCTTGTCTTCTCCAGTTATCTAAATGACCATGGCTTCACATGGTATCATTAGATATGACCGCAGCATACAGTGATTGAAAGCATTTCTTAAATAATTGATATAATGGGAATTAAAATTGACAGATGGATATTTTCTCTGGTACTGCTAAATTTACAAACACAAGGCAAAACTGAAAAATTCCTAAATTCTTTGTATTTTATGATATTTTGCTGTATTTTTATATAAATACCTAATATATAAAATTATATATGTGACCTTAGAAATACATAGTTACCTTGGTACTACAGTCAAATATACACAATCACTTTGTGTGTATTTTTTTCAAGAAAGCTATTTACCAAATATTTGAATGGATATTTTCTTGTATTTCCTTAAACTACTTGTATAGTTATATTTTTCATATTTTACTGTTTATATTAATTCATTTGCATCTTTTTTTTTGTTGTTTTGAAACAGAGTCTCATTAAGTTGGTAAGTTCCCTGGTTTTTTTTTTTATATGAATAAAAATTTGTTAATAGTGTTCTTTATTGTCCATCTCATTCACTGAATTGAAGAGGCCTCTTTTAGGTACTAAATTCATTTTTGGATATTAGTCTACTTTTGAACTCTTTGCTCTACTTTCTTAATATATTTGTCTATTATTCTTCCAATACTCTAACTAGCGTAAATTTATAATTCCATGTTTACTATCTGGTTGCGAAAGAACCACACACACACACATTTAGTTTTCCTCTTTTTGAAATTTAATTTTGGAATTCTAACATAAAGAATTATTTTCTAGATGAATTTTAGAATTAAATTCAATTAAAAATTAATTTATTGATATTTTGATTATTATTACATCAAATTTGCATATTAGTTTACAAAGATCTGAAATATTTCTATTGATATTCTTTCAGGTGTGTACCCTTAATTTATTCAGATGTTCCACCTAACGCTCTTTAGAAAAATAATTCCATTTTTCCATCATGCATATATTGTACCACCATTATTAAATTTATTCTGTGGTATTTTACAATATCCATTGCTACTGTGAAAGAGTTTCTTAAAAATGAATTTTTGGCTGGATGTGGTGGTGCACATTGGTAATCCCAGCATTTGGGAGGTTGAGGCAGGAGGATCGCCATGAGTTAGAGGCCAGCCTTGGCTATGTAAGCAAGTTCAAGGCCAGCCTGCACTACATGGCGAAACTCTGTCTCAAAACAACAACAACAACAATGACAACAACAACAACAAAACAACAAAAAAACCCTCCAAAAATGAATTTTTGTAATTTTTGCAATGTTAAAAATTAAAATGAACATTTTCTTAGATTTATTGTAAGCCCTAAAGTTTTTTTCACTATTAATTTTTGGTTCTCTTTCTGGACTCAAATTTTATTTTGCTTGAGCAAGTTTTAGTCATTATTTCTAGAATTTATAATTAATAAGTTTTAAAAAAAATCTATTGATACCGAAAAATGTCTTATTTTGTCATTAAACTGGTCTGACAATTTGTCAAGTTATAGAATTTTAAATTCAAAATCACCTTCACCTTTGTATTCAGATAATATTTCTTCAGGGTCTTCTTCTCCCCCACTCCTTTGGAGAAACAGTCTGCCTTCTCACTACATAATTCAGGCTGGCCTTGAACTTACCATGTAACCCATGCTGGCCTGGAACTCACAGTGATCCTCCTGCCTTTACCTCTCAAATGCTAGGATTACAGCATGGACCACAAAACCCACCGTTCAATTTCTTCTTACAGTCAGTGTTGCTTAATAAATTTCATGTGAACATGGTGCTTTGTGTTTGTAAATAATGTTTATCTTTAGAAACTTCTAGAACTTTCTAACCCATGAAATACTGAATTTTAGCATTATTTTTTAGGAATGTGTCTTTCTCAATCTTCTTGCTTGCCACTCAATGGGACTTTAAAATTTTGAGTCTTTTTTTCAGATCTGGGGAATTTATTTTTTATTTTTCTAGGGTCTTTATTTTTTATCTCAGTTGTAACTATTCCTTCTGGAAATCCTATTATATGCCTATTGTAACTTTTGAATGGCTCCTCTATATCCCTTGACCTTTGTTTTATACTTATCTTCCTGTACCTTTGTACTATGATCTGAGAAAATTACATGGTTTGATCTTTGAGTCTCTAGGTTCGTATTCAGATACGTCAATGTTGCTATTCAGTGTCAAAGTTTTTATTTTTTATTATTTATTTTTCCAAAATATCTCATCTTTTTTCTTTAAGGACTGCTCTTGCTTGATGGATACAATAACCTCTTTAAACATGTAGTATATAATCATTTTATGTTTTAAAATCTTTAATGTTTTGATGTTCAGGTGTTGGGGCAAGAACCAGCAGGAGGCCAGTCCATGTGCTCTGTTTGTTTCCTCAGGTGTGTGTGTGTGTGTGTGTGTGTGTGTGTGTGTGTGTGTGTGATGGTGCTTTTCTCCTATGGTACTAGTTTTCCTCAAATATTTGGTGACTTTTCACTGTGCTCAGCCTTGAATTTTCCACATTAACCTGAAAATTCAGTGTTTAACTACATCAGCTTTCTGCCAGTGACCCATGGGGATAGCAGGATGTGCAATATGGGTGTGACAGGAGTTAATCTCCTGGGAATGGGATTCTTGAATGTCACTGGCCATCTGCAGCAGCACTTTGTATATTTGGCCTAAATATCTACCCCAAATTCTCCCACTTAGTAGTTCTTTCTTGCCTTTGCATATAGCTATCTCTTAGCATCTGTGGGGTATTTCTTCCAGGTCCCCCTCTCCTTGTGGATACAGAAATCTGAGGACCTTTACATCTCTTACATAAAGGTGTAGTATGTCCCTCTGAAATTGGATTCTATCCTTATAGGCTTGTGGAACCACTGAAACCAAAACCTATCCTTGTCTGGTTGGGCAGGGGGATGTTTGGATGCTGAAGTATCGGGGCAAGGACCGGCAGGAGGCCAGTCCAGGGTCTAATCAGCTGTTCTGTGCTTACTTCCCGGATTCTAGCTTTTCCTTAGATTGTTATCTGGTAATTCTTTAACATCTCCTCTACTGTAATGAATTTTAAAAGTTTGTTAATGTGTGTAGTACTAGTGTGGCTCGTAATCCCAACTACTTCAGAGATAAGGGTAGGATGGTACTTGAGTCTGGGGTGCTCAAGGCCTGCCTGGGCCATAGTGCAAGACTCTGTAACCAAACCAAACCAAACCAAACCAAACCAAACCAAACCAAACCAAACCAAACCAAACTAAACCAGACCAAACCTAAGAGCAACTTTTTACTGTTACTTTATGTATCATTTGTTTTCAGTGGCAAGACTGTCCAAATAATTTAGTAATCTAGCATTTATTACTAAGAATGGAAATCCTGTCCTATCCTCTCCATATTATGGTTTGTGGCAGTGGTAGGAGAGGATTATGGGTAGGATCTGCTAGGCAACTCCTATTGCTGATTCAATTGTCTTTCTCTTTGGCATCAATTCTCCTTCACATTTTCACCCAACCCACAGGTATGTGTACTTTGGTTAATTTTCTCTCATTGCTTAGACAAAATTCCTGATTCCCAAAATTAAAGAGGCAAAGGTTTATTTAGCTTAGTTCATGGAGGTTTCAGTTCATAATCAACTGGCTCCAAGGCAGGGTGCTATGGCAGAGAGGCAACAGTTCATGGTGGCAGAAAACAGCAAAAGCAACAAGAGCAAAAAGAGAGGACACACATTGTATGTAGGCCACACCCATAATCCCAACATTGGACCATGAATCATTCACAAACTCTAGAAGCCTGCCCCCATGGTTGAATGAGACTTTGGGGGAGTGGACATCTAGACACAAACCATAACAACATGTTTTCTAGAAGTTTTTTTTACATATTTTTGCCAAAAGGTTTTTCTTTCAATCCAGTTCCATATTTTATTTTGTCTTTTAAGTATTTCTAATGATTTCTTTTTCTCAAGGGCAACTTACTTTTTTCTAGAACTGATGAAATTTTAAAAAATATCTCTACAAGAAAAGTGCAGTATGTACACTCCTTTATCCAAACTGAAAGTATTATCTTCAAACTTAGCATACTATAAACTGTAACCTTAGTTCCAAGACTGTGGGAAGGCCTCACAGAGTCTTAATCCAAGTTTTCTTGTCTACCATATCTCATTGGCTGATAAACTATGTGACTAAGACTAGATAATTAGAGTAAACAAATGGAAGACTTCACTAAAACTATGAAATCAGTTAAAGTGGATAAAGTGCCATTGTTGGAGTTTATTATGATACTGTCAAAACATTTGGGTACAAAGCAAATAATCACCTGGCTGCTTTTTGTGTATGCTTTTGTGTATGAAATATATATATATATATATAATATATATATAATATATAATATATATATATGGTGCACTTTAAAATAGATAGGTAATTTATTGATTTTGATTTTCATTTAGCTTTTTGATAAGATGTAAAAATAGTTTGAGGCAAGTAAATATTATAGTGAGGAAAATACCCAGAGTAGTTCTTTGGAGAATTTGGACTTACACTAACAAAGAGGTAGTGTAGAATCAAAAGACTTGATTCCGCATAAAGGATGAAGCCTTACTAAACTCTATATGGCAGGGTTTAAGAATACCAATCCATTTAGAATAGTAAAAATATTGTCATGATGTACATCATGGGTTTTAGGAATATATTTTAGAATTTCTAGTGTTACATGGATGTCAATTGTTATTCAGTTTTACAAGTGCTTTTGAGTATGCACAAATATCAAGTTCTCAGTGAATTATGGATAATACAAAAGGCAGGTAAAACACAATCTCTGCATTCAGGTCATTGACAATCTGGTGAGGAAGTTAAGAAGTAACTCAATTGAGAGGCTGTGATGCATAGAAAATACAGGCAAAATGTTCCATGAGGAAGGAGTTGGGAAATTTACATTGTGATAGTTTTTGTTGTTGTCATTTTTGGAAGTAGAATTTGAAATAGGTTTAAGAGATGAACAGGATGTGTTTTGGCTCATGGATAGATGTCACCTCAAAGCTTCATTTGGTCATAAATGAGGCTTTTCAAGGGTGGCTGGATCTAGAGTGCCTGATGCTGGATCAAGGATATGTGATTGCTATATTAGTTCACTGATGGGTTTGTCATAATTCTGGGTGTGGATAATGGGAAGGCACACTTTGGGTGTGCATGCTACTCAATCTAAGGGTATATAGCTTGAATAAAATATAAGGGACAGAAAGAGGCCAGCTTGTGAATTTCTAGCTGCTTGCTGCGTTTACTGACCCCTGCCTGCCACAAACTGTCTCCTTTGATGACGTTTACCATGTCACACTGCCTTGGAGCCAGCTGATTATGGATTGAAACCTCTAAAGACTGTTAGCTAAATAAACTTTTCCTCCTTTAACTTTGGGTGCTAGGTGTTTTGTCTCAGCAAAGAGAAAATGACTTGAGACAGGGTGTTGTGCTGTAGATTTATGGAGATGACGGGAAACCTTCAGACAGTTCATCTTCAGAATAGACTGAGGAAGTTATGAAAGGTAGAGAGTTAAATAGGTATAATGAATAGTTAACAGTTTGAGTTGGTTGGAATAAAATATTTATGTAGTAGAAATATAGTAGGAAGGGTAGTGGAATCTAAGTACATTGATTTTGGACTACTCAATGAAATGTTAGAATCGTGTTTTTGTATAAGGGTAGGTGTTTGAAAAGAGATTAATCATGATTCTGTTTGGGGTGTAAGAATATTATTTTGGCAGTTGTGCATGTTGTGTATTGTGAGTAAGAAAGAAAAGCTACAAGTGCAATAGTGTAGAAAGTATTCTAAAATGAAATTTTAAAATGAGGCAGTAAAAAGCCAGGCGTGGTGGCGCGTGCCTGTAGTCCCAGCACTTGGGAGGCTGAAGTAGGAAGATTGTTTTGTGAGCTTGAGACCAGCCTGGGTTACAAAGTGAACTAAAGTCCTGCCTGAACTACATAGCGAGACCCTGTGTCAAAAAACAAACAAAGAAACAAACAAAAAAACCAAAAACCCAGAAGCAAAAATACTAGAAGGGAGAAGTACTTGGGATGTAGAATTAACAGGATTTGGTGAAGGCAAAAAGGAATAAATAAATGTAAAGGTTTAGGAGATTCTCGTTCCATGTATGGCTTTGTAGAATGACCCTAGGGAAGCAAATTTTGCCATTTTGGGCCTCAGACTTATATCTGTAAAAATGTTGAATTAGATAATATTTAGGACAATTGATGGTAATATGATTTTGAGGGTTTTTACTTGAGAGCTAGGATGTCAGGGAAGGATAGTTAATGCCATTAATAAGATTAAAAACATAAGAGAGCAACTAAATTTAAGAAGAAATGTTGAATTTAATATATTTTCAAACATGTGACCATAATGTAGCTGGACATACAAATTTAGCAATTAGAAGGTCTGATATCTAAAACCATTTGTACATTTTGATAAGTGGCTAATACAAAAATAGTTAAGAAATTCAAACATATAGTGTGAAAACAAATAACCTGATTTAAAAATGAGCACAGGAACTAAGTAGACATTTCTAAGAAGACATCATGCAAGCAGTCAACACATATATGAAAAAATATTTAACATCATTAATTGTCAAGAAATTCAAATTAAATCCTCAATGATATGTCATCTCATACATGTTAAGAGTGGCAAGTATTAAAAGGACAAAGGCAACAGTGTTGAAGGGGATATGAAGGAAACAAAACTTGTGCACTGTTGATGGGAATTTAAATTCATATAGCCAATATGGAGCTTCCATATTGGGACAGTATGGAAGTGAAAAATGATATGGATGTACCTCAAAACACTAAAAGTAAAATTACCATATGATCTAGCACCATACCCTCTATGTATATGTCCAAAGGAATTGAAATATTGTATGTTGAAGAAATAGCTACACTCCCATGTTCATTACAAATTATTCACAACATCCAAGAGATGACAGTAATCTAGATGTCAAGCAATGGATGGATGCATAAAGAAAATGTAGTATGTATACAAAACAGAACGGCATTCATCCTTGTAGTGGTTGATTGATTGTGTCAACTTGAGAAGTTTAGGAGCATAACTAAATCGGCTTAGCAATTGTATTCCCTAGGATGTAGAAGACCCACCCTAGGGTCCCTCATTGCCTGGATGGTATAAAAGGGAAATGTGGAAGCACAGACAGGATTCCATTATTCAAAGGAACTCCAGTTTTTGCTTTCATCTTGGACATTGTTCACTGGCTTCTAGCACAGGATCTTCTGCTTTTGGCTTGGATCCTTTAGCCTTCTGGTGTAGACTCTTCAGCCTTCTGATATGGACTTGCACGGGACACTGCAGTGAACTTCACACCTTGGATTGAACCCTTCAGCCTCCAGCATGCAGATACTCTCTGCAGGTTTGCTCATCTGACATGTGACCATTGTAAGCCAATCTTATAATATCTTATACATTTGTATATCTTGTGTTATATCTGTTCCTCTAGTAAAACCCTAAATAATACAATCCTTTTAAAAAAAATCAAGGAATTCTGACATTTGCAACAACCTGGATGAACTTTGGAGGAAATCATGTTATGTGAAATAAACTAAGCACAGAAAGAAATATTGTATCATGTCACTCATATGTGGAATCTAAAAAGTCAAACTTGCAGAGAGTAGAGCGTAGAATGTTGATAACCAGAAGCTGGGGAGGAGGAATGGGGAAAGGGTTTTTAAAAAATTTTTATTTAAAGAGAGAAAAAAACCCCAACCCAACAAAACAGAAACAGGGTAGCAACAATACAGAATTCCAAAGGGAAAAAATAAAAGAACAGCAACAACCAAAACAAAAACAAAGACAAAAACACTAAGAAATCGCCACTTGATAAGTTATATACTGTCATCATTGGAAATAGTTGTTCAAGTAACAAAATTAAAGCATACAAAGTAGACTTTCAAACAGTGAGACTGTTAACAGTTCTGCTCAACAATCTAACAAAAACAGTAATATGGTCATCTATCATCCACACTTAAACATACACGTGGTTATATCCTTTAGAGCACTTTCTTTTCCTCTCTTTTTTACAGTAGGAATTACACATTTTGGATTTTATTACTCCTGCAATTCTTATTACTTTTTACACTAGAGACACAATGTGATATTTATAAATATGATTCTTATTTGTTTCACTAATGAGGATAGTCTCAAGTTGTCTTCATTGTCTTCCCTATGATGGCCTCAAGATCATCCTTTTTAATAGCTGAGTAATATTCCATTGCGTACAAATACCACATCTTTGGGGAAAGGGGTTTATTGGTCAAAGGTATAAAGTTTCAGTTAGACAAGAGAAAAAAGTTTTAGATATTTATTGCACAGCATGATGACTATAGTAAGTAGTAACGTATTTAATATTTCAAAATTGTTAAAAGAGTACCCTTTGATGTTCTCACCACAAGAAAAACAAAGCTAGGTGAGATGGACATGTTAGATTATTTATATCATTCCACAATGTATGCATATGTCAGAATATCACATTATGTCACACAAATACACAACTACTGTCAATTAAAAAGTAACATGAAAATATAAAACTTTTCAGATGAATCTAAGAGATGAACATAAGAAAAACCCTGTATCTTTCAGGAAATTCACAAATGGGAAGTACACTTTGTTTTAGTGATCCCTTATGTAATACAGCAATCAAATTTTTCTCTAGAAGTTTCTCCACAATATCTGCTTTTTTTTACTTCTCTGAAATGAATGATGTTGCAAATACTTGCAGTTTATTCTTTCTCTGTTTAGAATTATAACAAAAGTGCTTAATGGAAGCAAAGATTACTTAGAACTCCTTAATTTCTCAAGTTATTTAAAGTGGCCCTGAAAATAGCAAGGATATTTCCGAAACTGTAGGACATTGACTAGTTGTACTGCTATGCTCAGGCTCTTTAACATATGTCCAGGGTGTGGTTTTTATGCACCCTCTTTTTGAACAAGACAGGAACATAGTTGTGACTGCTAGGCTATTGCTTCTTGACCTCATAAAAATGATGAGTTACTTGTCCTTTAAAATTGGCATAGAGAGATTCTGTGTAGGTTAGTGGCAGAATGTGTGCTTTTTGTTGTTTGTCTTTCTTTCTTTTTCTCCTAGCTGTAGCAGTATGTAATAATGAGGGGATACTACCAGAAAAAGAAGAAGGAATAGAGGAAATCTCGACTCCTACGTGAGCTAGAACCGTAACTACAAATATTACCTTATTTACATATCTTATACTACTTTAAATCAGCAGCTAGTTTGGTAGGGTGATATTATTGTTTTTGTTTTCTGACCCATATACTTTGGGATACAGTGCTCATTGTTTCCATTATCATTAACTATTTTTATTCTGAGGATTTATCAAAAAGGAAAAACAGTCTCAGTAATTGGTTTAGAATTTTTCCTAGATGAATGTAGTCAGTAGAAAACACATAGTTATGGCACACCCTTCTCTCAATATTTTCACATAGATGAACTCAAAGTACAGTGAGTATCAAGTGGAAAATGCAGAAAAAGGCAATGTAAAAGCCTGCAAGATGTGGGTGAGTGAGAAAGGACAGATCTGAAGGGTAGAGGACAGAGGTGCAGGGAGAGGAAAAATGTGAGGATGAAGGCTGATTTCATGTACCAATCTTGGGGCTTTTTACACTAGCTTGAAAAGTAACTGCTTTCTTCCCTACTGCTTCCCCCAGTAAACCTGGAGTCAATAAATGACCTGCTAAAACCCATTCTGTCCCTGCAAAGTGCCACAATTCAGGAAAAGCCCTTGTAATTATCTTCACTTTCTCTGCTTTCTCCACTAAAACTACGTTAGAGACACAAAGATTTCTGAGACACGAAATTCAGTCATTATTTGTTGGCCCTTGTCTCTCCATTCTCTCTCATACTTGTCATTATTGGCTATTCCCATCTCCTGGCAAGCACAACTTGGTTTCTGTATGACTATTTTCTCTAGCCTTGTTGTCTATGCCCTCCTGTCAGGGTCTGCTGCAATTGCTGTAGCTTAAATCCTCATTGTTTCTTGTTTGGATCATTCTATAGTCGCCAGCTTGTTACACTGTCACCAGAATTATCAGCTAGAAACCATCCAGTCTTCTGCAAAGGTCATCTTTCTAAAGTGTGTTTCTATGAGTGAGTCCTTAAATGACTTGCTGATGGTCACAGGAGACAACTCAAACTTCATAGCTTGTCACAGAGTCACTGCCTAACACTTTGGCCCTATCAGTCACTGTGTTCCTTCTTACATCTTATACTATAGTATTCTGATATACTTCGTAGACCATGCTTTTTTATTGATTTGTATCTTTGTACTTTTTATCTGGCCTGAAATGTTCTTTTTATCCTTTGCCTGCTTGATCACTTACTTTTCTTTCAAATTTCAGTTTATGTAATTTCCTTTGTGAATCCCTTCTGACCACTCCACATAACCGCAGTAGAACTGTTCTCTACCGTATTTGTGCCCTATATTACCCTGCAAATGCTTCTATTTTAATGTCTACAACACTTTACAATAGGTTTACTTTTGATTTTCCTTTCAAGACCTTAACCTATTCAAGGGTAAAGTCTGTGTCGCAAATATTTTGTCTCACCAGTCCTCCTGGCACATAACATACATTTACTTATTTATATTTTTTAAAAAGAAGACAAAAATAAATCCATTTCAAAGCAAGATAATAGGAGAGTAAAAAGAATACATTGTATTGCTATCTTTAGAGTGGTTACTCAGGGTATAAGATATAGGTATAAGATATTGTCCAAACAATATTAGTAACAAACCTTTCTTTTCTTAGAGAAACCAGCAGTATAACTATCTTAGCTATTTTGTATATTTTCCTTTTCTCTTCCTTCCTTTCCCTTTCCCCCATCACAATTTCTCTTTTCTTTTGAACAATGACTTCACAATGCACAGTATCTATTGTACATTTTCAGTCTACCTGCTAGTTCAGAAAACATTTATTTTGTTGTCTTCCTATAATTCAGTAACCTTGAAGATATTCACACTTTTGTGCAATAAGTACCCAAATCAATTTCAGAATATTTTCATTACCCTCAAAAAGTGCTGTATTCATTAGCTGTCATTTTCCTAATTTTCTTGTATTTCCCCACCCTAGCTAACCAATCATTTCTGGACATTTCATATATGTGAAATTGTACAATACATGGTCTTAAGTGTTTAGGTTTTCTAGTGTAAAGTTTTCAAGGTTCATCTATATTGTGCTTTCTTTTCTTTTGTTACATAATATTCTATTATATGATTAGAACATTATACACTTATTAGTGGAAGGACATTTTGATCATTTCTGCTGCTGGACCATCATGAATAATGCTGTCCTTCATATGCAAGTTTTGGTGTAGAATAACGTCTGCAGTTCTCTGAGGTTTGTGTCTTAGAGTAAAACTGCTGGATCGTATGGTAACTACGTTTAGCATTTTAAAGAACTGACTTTTTCAATGTTGTTCAATTTTTTAAAAATTGAGGTGAAATTCATAGAACATATAATTATCCATAGTAAAATGCAGTTAGTTACATTTAGAACATTAAAAATATTAGGCAACCACTTCTCTCCAGTTTCAATGTTTGCCCACAAGCTCAGCAGTAAACTACTACCCATTAAGTAGTCTCTCCACACTCTTCCTTCCCCCATCCACTAACAAGTGCTAAGCTGCTTTCCATCTCTCTAGATTTGCCTATTTCAGCTATTCTATAAATAGCAATCATACAATAGTAAGCTTCTTTCACATGGCATAACATTTTGTATGTATTAGTACCTCACTTCTTTTTATGGCTCAATAACTTTCTGTTGTACATCTATACTATACTTTGCTTATTTATTTATTTATTTATTTATCCATTATCATTATTTGAGTTGTTTCCACCTTTTTTTTCTATAATGAATAGTGCTCTTAAAAACATTCATGCACAAATTTCTGTGTGGACATATATTTTTCATTTCCCTTGGGTATATACTTGGTAGTGGAATTAATGCATCATATGATTTCCACAGTGACTGTACCATTTTATATTTCTACCAGCATTGTATGAGGGTTTTTATTTCTCTACATCTTTGCTGAAAGAAATAATTTCTTTCTCTCTCTCCCCCTCTCCTTTTGGGTTTTTTGCTTCTGTGTTTTTGTTTTGTTTTTGCAGTGCTACAAATAGAACTCAGGGCTGCCTGCATTCTAGGAAGGTGCTTTCCCACGAGTTACCTTTATATCATTTCTTTTGTTTATTTTGTTTTAAGGCTTTTTAAACTTTATTTTATATACCATCATGATTTTGTCCATTAGGTGGGAGTTTTGGATAATTCTTTCCAGGAAGCTCACTTTTTCCTATCTAATAAAGTGTAAATTTTTCCTGTATTGATGAAATATTGGTGGCATGTGTTGAGGCCATATTTCTGGATCAGATATGTAGGTCTGGACAGTTGAGGCATGAGTGCAAACTGGCTGAAATTTCATAGCTGGCCCCACTAGTGCTGTTGGTGACCCATCTTCTTTCCAGGAGTGCAGTGACACAGTGCTCTGTTTGCTGATTATAGCCATTCTTATGAATATGATATAATTTATCACTCTGGTTTTGGTTTTCATTTCCTTAATATCCAATGATGTTGAATATGTTCCATGTGCTACGCTACTTGTACATCTTCTTTGTATTCTATTCAATTCCTTTGTCTACTGGATTTTATTTCTTTGTCCATTGTCAAATTGAGTTGTCATTTTGTTGATGAGTTCTAAGACTTCTTTATATATTCTGAATGCTAAACATTTGCTGGATATAACTTACAAAATTTGCCACCCCCCCCTGCCATTTTGTGGTGATATCCTTTGAACACAAAGGTTTTAATTATGATTTTCAGTTTGTCAGGCTTTTTTCTTTTTGTTTGTGCTTTTGGTGGCAGAGCTAAGAAATCATCTAATCCAAGGTCAAGATTTATTTTCCTATATTTAAAAAAAATCAAAAGCTTAAATTTATATTTAGGTCTTTGATTCAATTTGAATCAGTTTGTGTATATGGCATGAGGTAGTTGTTCAAAAATTCTTTTTCATATGACAATCCAGTTGTCCCAGCACCATTTATTGAATAGAGTGCTATCCCAATGCCTGCACAACATAACATTGAGTTATGTTGGCAGGCTTATTGGAATAAATAAATAACTGTGAGGGTTTGTTTATTTGTGATCTGTATGTCTATCCTCATGCCAATAGCACACTTTTGTGGGGGGCAGTAGTGGGGACTGAACCCAGGGCCTTATACTGAGTTATGTCCCCAACCTCCTCTTCTTTTTTTCAAATTAAAAAAAAAAAAAACTTCAGACAAAGTCTTGCCAAATTGCCCAGGCTGGCCTTGAACTTGTGATTTTCCTGCTTTGCTTGTCTCACAGCCTCCTGAGCAGCTAGGGTTACAGGCATGTTACACCACATTCAGCTCAGACTTCCTTGATTATTGTAACTTTATGGAAAGTCTTCCAACGTTTCCTTTACTCTTTTTGGTATTACTGAGATTTTTTAAAATTCAATTTTAGGTATTCTTATTGCTACTCTGTAGAAATAGAATTTTTGTACATTAATCTTTTATCCTGCAACCTTGCTGAATTTATTTATGTATGTACGTTGGACTTTTGTGCTGAACTACACCCTTAGCTCTTTTTAAAATTTTTATTTTGAGACAGGGTCTTGCTAAGCCACTAAATTGTGCAGGCTAGGCTCAAACTTGTGATCCTTCTATCTAAGGCTTACACAGTGCTGGGTTTACAGGAACACAGCATTATACCTCAGTAATACCAAAAAGAATAAAGGAAACATTGGAAGACTTTCCATAAAGTTACAATAATCAATAATAAACAATATTATTTCTAATAGTTTTGTAATACGTGGTTTGGAATTGTCTGTATAAAAATCCATGTTATCTGTGAATAGCAATAATGATTTTACTTCTTCCTTTCCAATCTTCTTGTTTTTGGGCTGATTTTCATGGCTGGAATTCTAGTACAATGGCATTCTTATCTTATTCCTGATCTCAAGGGGAATGCATTTTTTCCTTCACTGAATAAATACAGTTGTATTTTTGAGGATGTATGGTTTTTACTATTTTCAGGAAATTTTCTTTTAGTTTGTTGGGTGTTTTTATTATTTTGTTTATCAATTTTTTGGGATTGACTTAATCATGCATTCTTGCCTTTTAATTTGTTGATAGGGTGTGCTACATTGGTTAATTTTCAGATGGTAAATAAACAGCATTCCTGGACCAAATCCAAATAAATATTCTTTAAATTGAATATTTATTACTAACTAAATTTTTATTTTGTTAACTAAATTATGTGAGGATTAGGTAAAAATAACTCAGAAAGTAAAAAGGGAAAAGGACTGGAAAATAATTTCTTTTTTTCAGGTAGTAACTCTTCAAGAAACATTAAAACTTTGGAAGTAGAGTTGTTATTGTATAAAGTTTTTTTTTTTCTATGAGAGTTTTTTTTTTATTTAAAAGAGAATAAAACAAAAGGGGGCAGTACAGAGCAGATCAGAAGAGGACAACATAGGCAACACAGTACTTTACCTTAAGTCAACTGGACATCAACAGTATCTAACACCATATCGCTTACTCTGCTATAGTTGAGCATAGTTTCAATTACAATAATATCAAACATAACACAATAGTATAAAGCCATGCATATAGTGAAAGAATTCCAGGGCTTTCTGAACCGAATAACAGAAGATGATCAATGGGTATTATAATATCTCATTTTTGATAAAAAAGAAAAAAATTTGTTTGAACTATCACACATATTCAAATTCCAATGAGACACAATATGGTACATAGAACCAATGGTAATAGAACAAAAAAAAGCATGGTAGGACTTCTAAGAAGGATAATATTAAATCAGCAATAGCTGTCATAATGTTTTCTTCAAAACAGCTGTTCATATCATCACGTATGATATAGTCAAACAAAACAGGATAACACCATTCCAACTGATGATTGAAAACTTTGAAAGACTTCGAAGCTATGAGATGG
>PVJX010014099.1:0-45721 GCA_004027295.1 Dolichotis patagonum
TGATATTAAAAATCCCATGAAGACATCACAATTCTCTGCTGTGCCATCAGAATACCCCCATTAGGATCTCACTCTTCCCCCATTCTGACTTTATAAAGCCACATCATTAGCTCATAATTTCCATTTTGATCAGATAGTGCTCCATTAGGGCCCCATCACCACCTATGTTTACCTTAATTATGATTAGAAGCTCTTTGAAGGGACCATGCTACACTTCATACAGCTCCAGGCCCAGAAAAAGTACTGGATTGAGAGTTCTAAGATTTATGTTTCAGCTTGTTTCTGCTAACAAATGCCTTCACTTGAATGTAACATTGGCTATTTCAGGCATTTAATAACTCTTTTACAGTCTCAATATATTGGAAGAATTGTAATATATTTATGTATGTCTTTTAATACTTGGTTCACACACACACAAAACCAGATGCCAGTTTGATATTTCTTTCCTTTTCCTTCCTTTCCTTTCTTTTCCTATTCCTGCTGTGACATCACCATGTCCTATTGTGATGTCATAACACTCTATTGTGACCACGTATACTGCCAATGAGACATCACATTTCACAATAAAGATCTCACAATTCTCATCATGACATTTAAATTTTCTTACAACCTCACAATTGCCAATTGAGACACCATAATAATGGATATGTCATCACAGTATCACATTATAGCAGCATGCTAGGCCTTTGTGACATCATAATGCCCTATTGTGACATGTGTTCTACTGTGACCTCGCAACTCTCCATTTGACAATACAATTTCACTTGGTGACACCACAATTGCCCACTGTGATATCACCAGGACCATTGTGACACCACAGTGCCCAACTAAGATATCACCATATTGTATTGTCACCCTACAGTGCCATTTTGTGAACTCATGATGCCCAATTTTAACATCACTATTCCACATGATAGCAAAACATCTCACCAATGATGAGCTCATTTTGCCTAATTATAGCAGCACACTTAACCTTTATGACATCACAATTCCCAATTGCAACATCACAGTGACCTGTTATGACATCACAGTTCCACATGATGGCATTGCAATGCCCCATTGTGACACCACCCGGCACTATTTTGACATCATGATGTCCTCTTCATCACTTGTCAATACTCGATTATGACCAGACAATTCCTCATTGATATTACAGTTTTCTTTTCTGACATCATAACCTCCCAGCATGACACAAGTGCCCATGATGTCATCACAATCCCGATTATAGCGTCAGAATTCCTTTTTTCACTGGGTAATGCTTCACTGTCACATCAAGGTGCGTTGTGGTGACATTATCTTGCCCCATTGGGTCATCATCATTTCCAGTGTGACACCACAATTACCCTATTAATTCCTCACATTGCCCTCATTCGTGCAGCACAATCAACGATTATGATATTACAATTTCCCACTGTGACAACATAGTTGCACATTATGACATCACTGTACCAAATATGCCATCAAAATATACCATTGTGACATCATCATGCCTTATTTTGAATTCACACATCTTATTTTGCTATCACAACATCCCACTGTGACATCATAGTCCACCATATGACTGCAGAATTCCCCATCATGATATCATAATCATCCATTACAGCATCAAAATAAACTCTTGTGACATCACAGTTCTCCAGTGATAACACTGGATGCACCATTGTGAGAGAACAAGCCTCCCCTGTGACATCACAGCACCCTATTGTGACACCACTGCACCACATGATGACATACTTTTTACTGTTACTTCACAATTCCCCATTATGATCTCACATTGCCCTGGTAATCATCTGAATGTCCGCATTATGGTACCGTGCCTTTCCTTTATGCTATCATGATGTGGCACTGTGACCTTCAAATTCCCTATTGTGATCTGAAATATCCCATTATGACATCACAATTCTCTGCTCTGCCATCCGGATACCCCCATTAGCATCTCAACCTTCCCACATTGTGACTTTATAAAGCCACATCATTAGGTCATAAGATCCATTTTGATCACATAATGCTCCATTACGGCCCCATCACAATCGATGTTTACATTAATTATGAATAGAAGATCTTCGAGGGCACCTACTACACTTCATACAGCTGCCAGCCAAAAAAAGGACTGGATTCAGACTTCAAAGATTTATGCTTGAACTTGTGTCTGCTAACAAATGCATTCACTTGAATGTAACATTTGCTTTTTCAGGCATTTAAGAACTCTATTCCAGTCTCAAGATCATGGGAGAATTGGAATTTTTTTATCTATTTCTTTTAATACTAGGATCACACACACAGAAAACCAGATACCACTTTGATATCTTTCGATTTCCTTCCTTTCCTTTCTTTTCCTATATCTGCTGTGACATCACCATGTCCTACTGTGACACAATAATGCCCAATTGTGACCTCACATACTGCCAATTTGACATGACAAGTCAAAATTAAGATCTCACAATTCTCATCATGAAATTTAAATTGTCTTACAACATCACAATTACCAACTGTGACACCACCATGATGGACATGACATCATGGTATCACATTATACCATCATGCTATGCCTTTGTGACATCATGATATGGCACTGTGACTTTCAAAATCCCTATTGTGATCTCAAATATCCCATCATGACATCACAATTCTCTCCTGTGCCATCAGGATACCCACATTAGGATCTCCCTCTTCCTCCATTCTGACTTTATATAATGCGACATCACTAGCTCATAATTTCCATTTTGATCACATAATGCTCCATTAGGGCCCCATCTCAACCTATGTTTACCTGAATTGTGATTAGAAGATCTTCCAAGGCACCTTTCTACACTTCATACAGCTCCAAGCCCCAAAAAAGTACCGGATCCAGAGTTCTAAGATTTATGTTTCAGATAGTTTCTGCTACAAAATGCCTTCACTTGAATGTAACATTTGCTTTTTCAGGCATTTGAGAACTCTTTTCCAGTCTCAATACATTGAAAGAATTGTGATTTTTTTATCTACTTCTTTTAATACTAGGTTACACACACCAAACCAGATGTAAGTTTGATATTTTTTTCCTTTTCCTTCCTTTCCTTTGTTTTACTACTCCTGCTGTGACATCACCATGTCCTACTGTGACATCATAACACCCTATTGTGACCTCGTGTACTGCCAATGTGACATCACAATTCACTATTAAGATCTCACAGTGCCCTCACTAGAGCAGCACAATCAACCTTTATGATACCACAATTCCCCACGGTGACAACATAGTTGCACATTATTACATCACTGTACCAAATATGGCATCAAAATATTATATTGTGGAACCATCATGCCTCATTGTGACTTCACACATCCTATTGTGGAATCACAGCACCCCATTGTGACATCATAGTTCTCCATATGACTTCAGAATTCCCCATCATGATATCATAATCATCCATTACAGCATGTCCATATACCCTTGTCAAAATACAGTTCTCCAGTGGTAACAGTAGATGCATTCTTGTGACAGAACAACACTCCACTGTGACACCACAGCTCTCTATTTTGATACCACTGTACCCCAGGATGCATGTTTTTCACGGTTACTTCACAATACCCCATTATGATCTCACATTGACCTCGTTATCATCTCAGTGTCCTCATTATGGTATCATGGCATTCATTTATGCTGTCACTATGCCCCACTGTGACCACCAAAGTCCCTATTGTGACATTAATTATCCCATTATGACATCAAAATTTTCTGCAGTATTATCAGGAAACCCCCATTAGGATCTCGCTCTTCCCCCATTCTGACTTTATAAAGCGACATCACTATCTCACAATTTCCATTTTGATCACATAAGGCTCCATTAAGGCCCCATCACAACCTATGTTTACCTTAATTATGATTAGAAGATCTTCCAAGGCACACTTCTACACTTCATACAGCTCCAAGCCCCAAAAAGGTACTGGATTCAGAGTTCTAAGATTTATTTTTCAAATTGTTTCTGCTAAAAAATGCCTTCACTTGAATGTAACATTTGCTTTTTCAGGCTTTTGAGGACTCTTTTCCAGTCTCAATATATTGGAAGAATTGTAATTTTTTTATCTATTTCTTTTAATACTAGGTTACACACACAAAACCAGATGTAACTTTGATATTTTTTTTCCTTTTCCTTCCTTTCCTTTCTTTTACTACTCCTGTTGTGACATCACCATGTTCTAAAGTGACATCATAACACCCTATTATGACCTCGTATACTGCCAATATGACATCACAATTCACAATTAAGATCTAACAATTCTCATCATGACATTTAAATTATCTTACAATATCACAATTGCCAATTGTGACACCACAACGATGGATATGACATCATGGTATCACATTTTGGCATCATGCTATGCCTTTGTGACATCATAATGTACTAGTATGACATGTGCTCTATTGTGACCTCGGAACTCCCTGTATGACATTACAATTTTCCTTTGAGATATCATGATTGCCCACTGTGATATCACAATTGCCCACTGTGATATCCCCAGTACAATTGTAACATCCCAGTGACCCAGTATGATATCACAAAGTTGTATGGTCACACAATAATGCCATATTGTTACCTCATGATGCCCAGTTGGTAAATCAGAATTCCCTATTTTAACAAAACTACTCCTAAATTATGAGCACATGTTGCCTAATTATAACAACACAATTAACATTTATGACATCACAATTCCCAACTGTGACATCATAGTGACCTCTTATGACATCACAGTTCCACATTATGGCATTGCAATGAGCAATTGTGACACCACACCGCCGTATTTTGACATCATGATGTCCTCTTCATGACTTGTCAATATGCCGTTATGACCAGACAGTTCCTCATTGATGTTACAGTTTTCTTTTGTGACATCATATCTGCCCAAAGTGACACAAGTGCCCATTGTGATATCACAGTCCCCATTATTCCATCAAAATTCCCCTTTTCCCTGGCTAATGATTCACTTTCACCTCAAGGTGCCCTGTGGTGACGCTCACTTGGCCCATTGTGACATTTTCATTTCCGGTGTGACATCACAATTACCCTATTATGACCTCACAGTGCCCTCATTAGAGCAGCACAATCAACCTTTGTGATACCACAATTCCCCACTGTGACAACATAGTTGCACATTATTACATCACTGTACCAAATATGGCATCAAAATATTCCATTGTGGAATCATCATGCCTCATTGTGACTTCACACATCCTATTATGGAATCACAGCACCCCATTGTGACATCATAGTTCTCCATGTGACTTCAGAATTCCCCATCATGATATCATAATCATCCATTACAGCATGACCATAAACCCTTGTCAAAACACAGTTCTCCAGTGATAACGGTAGATGCATCCTTATCATAGAAAAACACGCCACTGTGACATCACAGCTCCCTATTGTGATACCACTGTACACCAGGATGCAGGTTTTTCACAGTTACTTCACAATTCCCCATAATGATCACACATTGGCCTCATTATCATCTCAGTGTCCTCATTATGGTATCATGACATTCCTTTATGCTGTCACTATGCCCCACTGTGACTTCCAAAATCCCTATTGTGACATCAAATATCCCATTGTGACATCAAAATTCTCTGCAGTGCCATCAGGAAACACCCATTAGGATGTCACTCTTCCCCCATTCTGACTTTATAAAGCCACATCATTAGCTCACAATTTCCATTTTGATCACAGAATGCTCCAATAGTGCCCTATCACCACCTATGTTTACCTTAATTATGATTAGAAGATCTACGAAGGCACCCTATAACCCTTCATGCAGCACCAGGCCCACAAAAAGTACTGGATTCAGAGTTCTAAGATTTATGTTTCAATTTGTTTCTGCTAAGAAATGAGTTTACTTGAATGTAACATTTGATTTTTCAGGCATTTAAGAAATCTTTTCCAGTCTCAAGATAGTAGAAAATTTGTAATTTTTTTATCTATTTCTTTTAATACTAGGCTCACACACACACAAAATCAGATGCCAGTTTGATATTTCTTTCCTTTTCCTTCCTTGCTTTTCCTTTTCATGCTGTGACATCGCCATGTCCTACTGTGACATGATAACGCCCTATTGTGACCTCATATACTACCAATGTGACATCACAATTCACAATTCAGATCTCACAATTCTCATCATGACATTTAAATTATCTTACAACCTCACAATTGACAATTGTGACATCACAATGATGGATATGACATCATGGTATCACATTATAACATCATGCTATGCATTTGTGTCATCATAATGCCGTAATGTAACATGTGTTCAGTTTTAACCTCGCAATTCACATTAAGACATTAAATTTTCCTTTGTGACATCATGATTACCCACTGTGACATCACAATTGTCCACTGTGATATCACCAGGACCATTGTGACATCACAGTGCCCCACTATGTTATCACAATTCTGTATTGTCAGCCAAGAATGACATATTGTTACCTCATGATGCCCAGTGGGAACATCACAATTGCATATCATAGTGGAAAAACTCCGTGATTATGAGCTGTTCTATAATTATATCAGCACAATTAACCTTTATGACATCACAATTTCCAATTGTGACATCACAGTGACATGTTATGACAGCATAGTTCCACATTATGTCATTACAATACCCCATTGTATCACAACCTTGCCCAATTTTGACATCATGATACCTACATCAGGAATTGTCACTTCCCCATTATGAACAGACAATTCTACATTGATGTTACAGTTTTCTCTTGTGACCTCATAAAGGCCCAGTGTGACACAAGTGCCCATGCTGACATCAAAGTCCCCATTATAGCATCACAATTCCTTTTTTTCACAGTATAATGATTCACTGTCACCTCAAGTTGCACTGTGGTGACACTAACTTGGGCCATTGTGCCATCATCATTTCCGGTGTGACACCACAATTACCATATTATGACCTCACATTGCCCTCATTAGAGCCGCACAGTCAACATTTATGATACCACAATTCCCCACTGTGACGACATAGTTGCACATTACGACATCACTGTACCAAATATGGCATCAAAATATCTCATTATGAGATCATCATGCCTTTTTGTGACTTCACACATCCTATTGTGGTATCACACCACCCCATTGAGACATCATAGTTCTCCATATGACTTAAGAATTCCCCATCATGATATCATAATGATTCATTACAACATCACAATAAACCCCAGTGATATCACAGTTCTCCAGTGAAAAGAGTAGATGAATGATTGTGAGAGAACAACATTCCACTGTGACATCACAGCACCCTATTATGACACCAATGTACCCCATGATGAGACACTTTTCACTGTTACTTCACAATTACCCATGGTGATCTAACATTGCCCTCGTTACTATATCAGTGTCCTCATTATGGTACCATGCCATTCCTTTATGCTGTCACTATGCCCCACTGTGACCTCCAAAACCCTATTGTGATATAAAATATCCCATCATGACATCACAATTCTATCCTGTGTCATCAGGATACCCCCATTAGGATCTCACACTTCGCCCATTCTGACTTTATGAAGCGACATCACTAGCTCATAATTTTCATTTTGATCACATAATGCACCATTGCGGCCCCATCACAACCTATGTTTACCTTAATTATGATTAGAAGATCTTCCAAGGCACTCTTCTGCACTTCATACAGCTCCAAGCCGCAAAAAGGTACTGGATTCAGAGTTCTAAGATTTATGTTTCAAATTGTTTCTGCTAAAAATGCCTTCACTTGCATGTAACATTTGCCTTTTCAGGCATTTGAGAACTCTATTCCAGTCTCAATATATTGGAAGAAATGTAATTTTTTATCTATTTCATTTAATACTAGGTTACAGACACAAAACCAGATGTAAGTTTGATATTTTTTTTCCTTTTCCTTCCTTTCCTTTCTTTTACTACTCCTGATGTGACATCACCATGTCCTACTGTGACATCATAACACCCTATTGTGACCTCTTATACTGCCAATGTGACATCACAATTCACAATTAAGATCTCACAATTCTCCTCATGACATTTAAATTATCTTAAAATACCACAATTGCCAATTGTGACACCACAATGATGGATACGACATCATGGTATCACATTTGGGCAGCATTCTGTGCCTTTGTGACATCATAATGCACTATTATGACATGTGTTCTATTGGGACCTCGCAACTCCCAGTAAGACAGAACAATTTTCCTTTGAGATATCACGATTGCCCACTGTGATATCACAATTGCCCACTGTGATATCACCAGTACAATTGTAACATCACAGTGACCCAGTATGATATCTCAATGTTGTATTGTCACCCAATAATGCCATATTGTAAACTCATGATGCCCAGTTGGAACATCACGATTCCCTATATTAGCAAAATTACTCCGAATTTATGAGCACATGTTGCCGAATTATAACAGCACATTTAACCTTTATGACATCAAAATTCCCAACTCTGAAATCACAGTGACATGTTTTGACATCGTACTTCCACATTATGGCATTACAGTACCCCATTGTGACAGCACACTGCCCTATGTTGACTTGATGATACCCTCATCATGACTCGTCAATTCCCCATTGTGACCAGAGAATTCTCTGTGGATGTTACAGTTTTCTTTTGTGACATCATAACTGCCCAAAGTGACACAAGTGCCCACTGGGACATCACAGTCCCCATTGTTCCATCAAAATTCCCCTTTTTCACAGGGTAATGATTCACTTTCACCTCAAGGTGCCCTGTGGTGACACTAGCTTGGTCCATTGTGACATCATCATTACCGGTGTGACATCACAATTACCCTATTATGACCTGACAGTGCCCTCATTACAGCAGCAAAATCAACCTTTATGATACCACAATTCCCCACTGTGACAACATAGTTGCACATTATTATATCACTGTACCAAATATGGCATCAAAATATTCCATTGTGGAATCATCAAACCTCATTGTGACATCACACATCCTATTGTGGAATCACACGAACCAATTGCGACATCATAGTTCTCCATATGACTTAAGAATTCCCCATCATGATATCATCATGATCCATTACAACATCACAATAAACCCTAGTGATATCACAGTTCTCCAGTGAAAAGAGCAGATGCATGATTGTGACAGAACAACACTCCACTGTGACATCACAGCACCCTATTGTGACACCACTGTACCCCATGATGAGACACTATTCACTGTTACTTCACAATTCCCAATGGTGATCTCACATTGCCTGCGTTATCATGTCAGTGTCATCATTATGGTACCATGCCATTCCTTTATGCTGTCACTATGCCCCAATGTGACCTCAAAATTCCCTATTGTAATATAAAATATCCCATCATGATATCACAATTCTCTCCTGGGCCATCAGGATACCCCCATTAGGATCTCACACGTCCCCCATTCTGAATTTATAAAGCAACATCACTAGCTCATAATTTCAATTTTGATCACATAATCCTCAATTAGGGCCCCATCACAACCTATGTTTAAATTAGTTATGATTAGAAGATCTGCCAAGGCTCCCTTCTACACTTCATACAGCTCCAAGCCCCAAAAAAGTACTGGATTCAGAGTTCTAAGATTTATGTTTCACATTGTTTCTGCTAAAAAATGCCTTCCATTTAATGTAACATTTGCTTTTTCAGGCATTTGAGAACTCTTTTCCAGTCTCAATATATTGGAAGAATTGTAATTTTTTTATCTATTTCTTTTAATACCAGGTTACACACACAAAACCAGATGTAAGTTTGATATGTTTTTTTCCTTCCTTTCCCTTCTTTTACTACTCCTGCTGTGACATCACCATGTCCTACTGTGACATCATAACACCCTACTGTGACCACGTATACTGCCAATGTGACATCACAATTCACAATTAAGATCTCACAATTCCATCATGACATATAAATTATCTTACAATATCATAATGCCAATTGTGACACCACAATGATGGATATGACATCATGGTATCACATTTTGGCATCATGCTATGCCTTTGTGACATCATAATGCACTATTATATCATGTGTTCTATTGTGACCTCGCAACTCCCAGTATGACATTACAATTTTCCTTTGAGATATCATGATTGCCCACTGTGATATCACCAGTACAATTGTAACATCACAGTGACCCAGTATGTTATCACAATGTTGTATTGTCACCCAATAGTGCCATATCGTTACCTCATGATGGCCAGTTGGAACATCACAATTCCCTATTTTAGCAAAACTACTCCGAAATTATGAGCACATGTTGCCTAAGTATAACAGCACAGTTAACGTTTATGACATCACAATTCCCAACTGTGACATCACAGTGACATGTTATGACATCATAGTTTCACATTATGGCATTACATTACCCCGTTGTGATAGCACACTGCCCTATGTTGACTTGATGATACACTCATCATGACTTGTCAATGCCCCATTATGACCAGAGAATTCTCTATGTATGTTACAGTTTTCTTTTCTGACATCATAACTGCGCAAGGTGACACAAGTGCCCATTGTGACATCACAGTCCCCATTATTCCATCACAATTCCCCTTTTTCACAGGGTAATGATTCGCTTTCACCTCAGGGTGCCCTGTGGTGACACTAGCTTGGCCCATTGTGACATCATCATTTCCGGTGTGACATCACAATTACCATATTATGACCTGACAGTGCGCTCATTAGAGGAGAACAATCAACATTTATGATAACACAATTCCCCACTGTGACAACATAGTTGCACATTATTACATCACTGTACCAAACACGGCTTCAAAATATTCCACTGTGGAATCCTAATGCCTCATTTTGATTTCACACATCCTATTGTGCAATCACAGCACCCCATTGTGACATCATAGTTCTCCATATGACTTCAGAATTCCCCATCTTGAAATCATAATAATCCATTACAGCATGACCATAAATCGTGGTCAAAACACAGTTCTCGAGTGATAACAGTAGATGCATCCTTGTGACAGAACAACACTCCACTGTGACATCACAGCTCCCTATTGTGATACCACTATACCCCAGGATGCATGTTTTTCACTGTTACTTCACAATTCCCCATTAGGATCTCACATTGGCCTCATTATCATTTCAGTGTCCTCATTATGAGATCATGGCATTCCTTTATTCTGTCCCTATGCCCCACTGTGACCTCCAAAGTCCCTTTTGTGACATCAAATATCCCATTATGACATCAAAATTTTCTGCAGTGCCATCAGGAAACCCCCATTAGGATCTCACTGTTCCCCCATTCTGACTTTCTAAAGCCACATCATTACCTCATAATTTCCATTTTGATCACATAATGCTCCAATAGTGCCCCATCACCACCTATGTTTACATTAATTATGATTAGAAGATCTACGAAGGCACCCTATAGCCCTTCATGCAGCTCCAGACCCACAAAAAGTACTGGATTCAGAGTTCTAACATTTATGTTTCAATTTGTTTCTGCTAAGAACTTAGTTTACTTGAATGTAACTTTTGCTTTTTCAGGCATTTAAGAAATCTTTTCCAGTCTCAAGATAGTGGAAAATTGTAATTTTTTAATCTATTTTTTAATACTAGGCTCACACACACACAAAAAAACCAGATGCCAGTTTGATATTTCTTTCCTTTTCCTTCCTTTCTATTCCTTTTCCTGCTGTGAATTCGCCATGTCCTACTGGGACATGATAGCGCCCTATTGTGACCTCATATAAGGCCAATGTGACATCACAATTCACAATTCAGAAATCACAATTCTCATCATGAAATTTAAATTATCTTACAACATCACAATTGACAATTGTGACCTCACAATGATGAATATGACATCATGGTATCACATTATAACATCATGCTATGCTTTTGTGTCATCATAATGCACTATTGTGACATGTGCTCTGTTTTAACCTCACAATTCACATTATGACATTAAAATTTCCTTTGTGACATCATTATTGCCCACTGTGACATCACAATTGCCCACTGTGATATCACCAGGACCATTGTGACATCACAGTGCCCTACTATGATATCACAATTCTGTATTGTCACACAAGATTGCCATATTGTTACCTCATGATGCCCAGTGGGAACATCACAGTTGCATATTATAGCGAAACAACTCCCTGATTATGAGCTCCTGTTCTATAATGATAGCAGCACAATTAACCATTACGACATCCCAATTCCCAATTGTGACATCTCAGTGATATGTTATGACAGCATAGTTCCACATTATGGCATTACAATACCCCATTGTAACACCCCCTGCACTTTTTTAACATTATGATACCCACATCAGGAATTATCAACTCCCCATTATGAACAGAAAATTCTCCATTGAAGTTACAGTTTTCCCTTCTGAACTCATAACTGCCCAGTGCGAAAACAGTGCCCAAGATGACATCACAGTCCCCATTATAGCATAACAATTCCTTTTTTATTTCAGAGTATAATGATTCCCTGTCACCTCAAGTTGCAATGTGGTGACACTAACTTGGCCCATTGTGACAGCATCATATCCAGTGTGATACCACAATTACCCTATTATGACCTCACATTGCCCTCATTAGAGCAGCACAATCTACCTTTATGATACCACAATTCCCCACTGTGACGACATAGATGCATATTATGACATCACTGTACCAAATATGGCCTCAAAATATCACATTGTGACATCATAATGCCTCATTGTGACTTAACACATCCTATTGTGGAATCACAGCACCTCATTGTGACATCATAGTTCTCCATATGACTTAAGAATTCCCCATCATGATATCATAATAATCCATTACAGCATGACCATAAATCCTTGTCAAAACACAGTTCTCGAGTGATAACAGTAGATGCATCCTTGTGACAGAACAACACTCCACTGTGACATCACAGCTCCCTATTGTGATACCACTGTACCCCAGGATGCATGTTTTTCACTGTTACTTCACAATTCCCCATTAGGATCTCACATTGGCCTCATTATCATTTCAGTGTCCTCATTATGATATCATGGCATTCCTTTATTCTGTCACTATGCCCCACTCTGACCTCCAAAGTCCCTTTTGTGACATCAAATATCCCATTATGACATCAAAATTTTCTGCAGTGCCATCAGGAAACCCCCATTAGGATCTCACTGTTCCCCCATTCTGACTTTATAAAGCCACATCATTACCTCATAATTTCCATTTTGATCACATAATGCTCCAATAGTGCCCCATCGCCACCTATGTTTACCTTAATTATGATTAGAAGATCTACGAAGGCACCCTATAGCCCTTCATGCAGCTCCAGGCAAACAAAAAGTACTGGATTCAGAGTTCTAAGATTTATGTTTCAATTTGTTTCTGCTAAGAACTGAGTTTACTTGAATGTAACATTTGCTTTTTCAGGCATTTAAGAAATCTTTTCCATTCTCAAGATAGTGGAAAATTGTAATTTTTTTATCTATTTTTTAATACTAGGCTCACACACAAAAAACAACCAGATGCCAGTTTGATATTTCTTTCCTTTTCCTTCCTTTCTACTCCTTTTCCTGCTGTGACATCGCCATGTCCTACTGGGACATGATAGCGCCCCATTGTGACCTCATATACTGCCAATGTGACATCACAATTCACAATTCAGAAATCACAATTCTCATCATGAAATTTAAATTATCTTACAACATCACAATTGACAATTGTGACCTCACAATGATGAATATGACATCATGGTATCACATTATAACATCATGCTATGCTTTTGTGTCATCATAATGTCCTAATGTGACATGTGTTCTGTTTTAACCTCGCAATTCACATTATGACATTAAAATTTCCTTTGTGACATCATGATTGCCCACTGTGACATCACAATTGCCCACTGTGATATCACCAGGACCATTGTGACATCACAGTGCCCTACTATGATATCACAATTCTGTATTGTCACACAAGATTGCCATATTGTTACCACATGATGCCCCGTGCGAACATCACAATTGCATATTATAGCGAAACAACTCCCTGATTATGAGCTCCTGTTCTATAATGATAGCAGCACAATTAACCATTATGACATCCCAATTCCCAATTGTGACATCTCAGTGATATGTTATTACAGCATAGTTCCACATTATGGCATTACAATACCCCATTGTAACACCCCCTGCACTCTTTTAACATTATGATACCCACATCAGGAATTGTCAACTCCCCATTATGAACAGATAATTCTCCATTGAAGTTACAGTTTTCCCTTGTGAACTCATAACTGCCCAGTGCGAAAAAAGTACCCAAGATGACATCACAGTCCCCATTATAGCATCACAATTGCTTTTTTATTTCAGAGTATAATGATTCCCTGTCACCTCAAGTTGCACTGTGGTGACACTAACTTGGCCCATTGTGACAGCATCATTTCCAGTGTGATACCACAATTACCCTATTATGACCTCACATTGCCCTCATTAGAGCAGCACAATCTACCTTTATGATACCACAATTCCCCACTGTGATGAAATAGATGCATATTATGACATCACTGTACCAAATATGGCCTCAAAATATCACATTGTGACATCATAATGCCTCATGGTGACTTCACACATCCTATTGTGGAATCACAGCACCTCATTGTGACATCATAGTTCTCCATATGACTTCAGAATTCCCCATCATGATATCATAATAATCCATTACAGCATGACCATAAATCCTTGTCAAAACACAGTTCTCGAGTGATAACAGTAGATGCATCCTTGTGACAGAACAACACTCCACTGTGACATCACAGCTCCCTATTGTGATACTACTGTACCCCAGGATGCATGTTTTTCACTGTTACTTCACAGTTCCCCATTAGGATCTCACATTGGCCTCGTTATCATTTCAGTGTCCTCATTATGATATCATGGCATTCCTTTATTCTGTCACTATGCCCCACTCTGACCTCCAAAGTCCCTTTTGTGACATCAAATATCCCATTATGACATCAAAATTTTCTGCAGTGCCATCAGGAAACCCCCATTAGGATCTCACTGTTCCCCCATTCTGACTTTATAAATCCACATCATTACCTCATAATTTCCATTTTGATCACATAATGCTCCAATAGTGCCCCATCGCCACCTATGTTTACCTTAATTATGCTTAGAAGATTTACGAAGGCACCCTATAGCCCTTCATGCAGCTCCAGGCCCACAAAAAGTACTGCATTCAGAGTTCTAAGATTTATGTTTCAATTTGTTTCTGCTAAGAACTGAGTTTACTTGAATGTAACATTTGCTTTTTCAGGCATTTAAGAAATCTTTTCCAGTCTCAAGATAGTGGAAAAATTGTAATTTTTTAATCTATTTTTTAATACTAGGCTCACACACAAAAAAAACCAGATGCCAGTTTGATATTTCTTTCCTTTTCCTTCCTTTCTATTCCTTTTCCTGCTGTGATATCGCCATGTCCTACTGGGACATGATAGCGCCCTATTGTGACCTCATATACTGCCAATGTGACATCACAATTCACAATTCAGAAATCACAATTCTCATCATGAAATTTAAATTATCTTACAACATGACAATTGAGAATTGTGACCTCATAATGATGAATATGACCTCATGGTATCACATTATAACATCATGCTATGCTTTTGTGTCATCATAATGCCCTATTGTGACATGTGTTCTGTTTTAACCTTGCAATTCACATTATGACCTTAAAATTTCCTTTGTGACATCATGATTGCCCAGTGTGACATCACAATTGCCCATTGTGGTATCACAAGGACCGTTGTGATATCACAGTCCCCCACTATGATATCACAATTCTGTATTGTCACCAAAGAATGACTTATTGTTACCTCATGATGCCCAGTGAGAGCATCACAATTGCATATTATAGCTAAACAACCTCCTGATCATGAGCTCCGTTTCTATAATTATAGCAGCACAATTAACCATTATGACATCACAATTCCCAATTATGACATCACAGTGACATATTATGACAGCATAGTTCCACATTATGGCATTACAATACCCCATTGTAACACCACCCTGCCCTATTTTGACATCATGATACCCACATCAGGAATTGTCAGTTCCCCATTAAGAACAGACAATTCTGCATTGATGTTACAGTTTTCTCTTGTGACCTCATAACTGCCCATTGTGACACAAGTGCCCATGATGACATCAAAGTCCCCATTATAGCATCACAATTCGTTATTTTTCACAGTATAATGATTCACTGTCACCTCAAGTTGCACTGTGGTGACACTAACTTGGCCCATTGTGACAGCCTCATTTCCAGTGTGACACCACAATTACCCTATTATGACCTCACATTGCCCTAATTAGAGCAGCACAATCAAGCTTTATGTTTCCACAATTCCCCACTGTGACGACATAGATGCATATTATGACATCACTGTACCAAATATGGCCTTATTTTATCCCATTGTTACATCATCATGCCTTATTGTGACTTCACACATCCTATTGAGGTATCACACTACCCCATTGTGACATCATAGTTTTAAATATGACTTAAGAATTCCCCATCATGATATTATAATGATCCATTACAACATCACAATAAAACCTAGTGATATCACAGTTCTCCAGTGAAAAGAGTAGATGCATGATTGTGACAGAACAACATTCCACTGTGCCATCACAGCACCCTATTGTGACACCACTGTACCACATGATGAGACACTTTTCACTGTTACTTCACAGTTCCGCATGGTGATCTTACATTGCCCTGGTTACCATATCAGTGTCCTCATTATGGTACCATGCCATTCCTTTATGCTGTCACTATGCCCCTCTGTGACCTCCAAATTCCCTATTGTGATATAAAATATCCCATCATGACATCACAATTCTCTCCTGTGCCATCAGGATACCCCCATTAGGATGTCACTCTTCCCCCATTCTGACTTTATAAACCGATGTCACTAGCTCATAATTTCCATTTTGATCACATAATGCTCCATTAGGGCCCCATCACAACTTATGTTTACCTGAATTATGATTAAAAGATCTTCCAAGGCACCCTTCTACACTTCATACAGCTCCAAGCCCCAAAAATTCCTGGATTCAGAGTTCTAAGATTTATGTTTCAAATTGTTTCTGCTAAAAAATGCCTTCACTTGAATGTAACATATGCTCTTTCAGGCATTTGAGAACTCTTTTCCAGTCTTAATATATCGGGTGAATTCTAATTTATTTTATCTATTTCTTTTAATACTAGGTTACACACACAAAACCAGATATAAGTTTGATATTTTTTTCTTTTCCTTCCTTTCCTTTCTTTTACTACACCTGCAGTGACATCACCATGTCCTATTGTGACAACATAACACCCTATTGTGACCTCGTATACTGCCAGTGTGACATCACAATTCACAATTAAGATCTCACAATTCTCATCATGACATTTAAATTATCTTA
Organism: Dolichotis patagonum; assembly: GCA_004027295.1. Classification (NCBI taxonomy): domain Eukaryota; kingdom Metazoa; phylum Chordata; class Mammalia; order Rodentia; family Caviidae; genus Dolichotis; species Dolichotis patagonum. The sequence goes on from PVJX010014099.1 coordinate 17,452, forward strand.
CAATATCACAATTGCCAATTGTGACACCACAGTGATGGATATGACATCATGGTATCACATTTTGGCATCATGCTATGCCTTTGTGACATCATAATGCACTATTATGACATGTGTTCTATTGTGACCTCGCAACTCCCAGTATGACATAACAATTTTCCTTTGAGATATCAAGATTGCCCACTGTGATATCACCAGTACAATTGTAACATCACAGTGACCCAGTATGATATCACAATGTTGTATTGTCACCCAATAATGCCAAATTGTTACCTCATGATTCCCAGTTGGAACATAACAATTCCCTATTTTAGCAAAAGTACTCCTAAATTATGAGCACATGTTGCCTAATTATAACAGCACAATTAACCTTTATGACATCACAATTCCCAACTGTGACATCACAGTGACATGTTATGACATCATAGTTCCACATTATGGCATTACAGTACCCGATTGTGACAGCACACTGCCCTATGTTGACTTGATGATACCCTCATCATGACTTGTCAATTCCCCATTATGACCAGAGAATTCTCAATGGATGTTACAGTTTTCTTTTGTGATATCATAACTGCCCAAAGTGACACAAGTGCCCATTGTGACATCACAGTCCCCATTAATCCATCAAAATTCCCCTTTTTCACTGGGTAATGATTCACTTTCACCTCAAGGTGCCTTGTGGTGACACTAGGTTGGCCCATTGTGACATCATCATTTCTGTTGTGACATCACAATTACCCTATTATGACCTCACAGTGCCCTCATTGGAGCAGCACAATCAACCTTTATGATACCACAATTCCCCACTGTGACAACATAGTTGCCCATTATTACATCACTGTACCAAATAAGGCATCAAAATATTCCATTGTGGAATCATCATGCCTCATTGTGACTTCACAAATCCTATTGAGGAATCACAGCAACCCATTGTGACATTATAGTTCTCCATATGACTTAAGAATTCCCCATCGTGATATAATAATCATCCATTACAGCATGACCATAAACCCTTGTCAAAACACTGTTCTCCAGTGATAACAGTAGATGCATCCTTGTGGCAGAACAACACTCCACTGTGATATCACAGCTCCCTATTGTGATTCCACTGTACCCCAGGATGCGTGTTTTTCACTGTTACTTCACAATTCCCCATTATGATCTCATATTGACCTCTTTATCATCTCAGTGTCCTCATTATGGTATCATGGCATTCATTTAAGCTGTCACTATGCCACACTGTGACGTCCAAAGTCCCTATTGTGACATCACATATCCCATTATGACATCAAAATTCTCTGCAGTGCCATCAGGAAACCCCCATTAGGATCTCACTCTTCCCCCATTCTGACTTTATAAGGCCACATCATTACCTCATAATTTCCATTTTGATCACGTAATGCTCCAATAGTGCCCCATCACAAGCTATGTTTACCTTAATTATGATTAGAAGATCTACGAAGGCACCCTATAACACTTCATGCAGCTCCAGGCACACACAAAGTACTGGATTCAGAGTTCTAAGATTTATGTTTCAATTTGTTTCTGCTAACAAATTAGTTTACTTGAATGTAACATTTACTTTTTCAGGCATTTAAGAACTGTTTTCCAGTGTCAAGATCATGGGATAATTGGAATTTTTTTATCTATTTCTTTTAATACTAGGTTCACACACACAGAAACCCAGATACCAGTTTGATATCTTTCCCTTTACTTCCTTTCTTTCTTTTCCTATATCTGCTGTGACATCACCATGTCCTACTGTGACACAATAACGCCCAATTGCGACCTCATATACTGCCAATTTGACATCAGCATTCAAAATTAAAATCTCACAATTCTCATCATGACATTTAAATTGTCTTACAACATCACAATTACCAACGTTGACACCACAATGATGGACATGGCATCATGGTATCACATTATAGCATCATGCTATATCTTTGTTACATCATAATGCCCTATTGTGACATGCGATCACTTGTGACCTCGCAACTCCCATTATGACATTGCAATTTTCCTTTGTGAACTCATAATTGCCCACTGTGACATCACAATTGCCCACTGTGATATCACCAGGATCATTGTGACATCACAGTGCCGCACCATCATATCACAATATTGTATGGTCACCCAATAATGCCATATTATGACCTCATGCAGCCCAAATGGAATATCACCATTCCCCATGATAGCCAATCTACTCCCCAAATATGAGCTCATGTTGCCTATTTATAGCAGAATAATTAACCTTTTTGACACAACAATTCCCAATTGCAACATCACAGTGACATGTTATGACATCATAGTTCCACATTATGGCACTACAATACCCAATTGTGATACCACGCTGCCCTATTTTGACATTATGATACCCTTCTCGTGACTTGTCAATTCCCCATTATGACCAGATAATTCCCCATTGAAGTTACAGTTTTCTTTTGTGACATGATAACCTCCCAGTGTGGCACAAGTGCCCATGATGACATCACAGTCTCCATTATAGCATCAAAAGTCCCCTTTTTCACAGGGTAATGCTCCACTGTCACATCCCGTTGTGGTCACACAAGCTTGGCCCACTGTCACATCATCATTTCCACTGTGACACCAGAATTACCCTATTATGACCTCACATGGCCCTCACTAGAGCAGCAAAATCAACATTTATGTTACTACAATACTCCACTGTGACAACATAGTTGCACATTATGACATCACTGTTCGAAATATGGCATCAAAATATCCCATTGTGACATCATCATGCCTTATTTTGAATTCACACATCCTATTTTGTTATCACAACATCCCATTGTGACATCATAGTTCTCCATATGACTTCAGAATTCCCCAACATGATATCATAATCATCCATTACAGCATCACAATTAACCCATGTGACATTACATTTCTTCAGGGATAACAGTAGGTGCATCATTGTGGCACAACAACCCTCCACTGTGACATCACAGCGTCTTTTTGTGATACAACTGTACCCCATTCAGACATACTTTTCACGTTTACTTCCAATTCCCCTTTATGTTCTCACATTGCCCTCGTTATACTCTCAATGTGCTCATCATACTATCATGCCATTTCTTTATGCAGTCACTATGCCCCACTCTGACCTCCAAATTCCCCATTGTGATATCAAAAATCCCATTATGACATCACAATTCTCTGCAGTGCCATCAGAATATCCCCGTTAGGATCTCACTCTTCCCCCATGCTGACTTTATAAAGCCACATCATTAGCTCATAATTTCCATTTCGATGTGATAGTGCTCCATTAGGGCCCCATCACAACCTACGTTTACCTTAATTATGAGTAGAAGCTCTTTGAAGGAACCCTGCTACACTTCATACAGCTCCAGGCCCAGAAAAAGTACTGGATTGAGAGTTCTAAGATTTATGTTTCAGCTTGTTTCTGCTAACAAATGCCTTCACTTGAATGTAACATTGGCTTTTTCAGGCATTTAAGAACACTTTTCCAGTCTCAAGATTTTGGAAGAATTGTAATATTTTTATCTATGTCTATTAATACTTGGTTCACACACACACAAAACCAGATGCCAGTTTGATATTTCTTTCCTTTTCCTTCCTTTCCTTTCTTTTCCTATTCCTGCTGTGACATCACCATGTCCTAATGTGATGTCATAGCACCATATTGTGACCTCGTATACTACCAATGTGACATCACAATTCACAATAAAGATCTCACAATTCTCATCATGACATTTAAATTATCTTACAACATCAAATTGCGAATTGTGACACCATAATGATGGATATGACATCACGGTATCACAATATAACATCATGCTAGGCCTTTGTCTCATTATAATGGCCTATTGTGACATGTGTTCTATTGTGACCTCGCAACTCTCCATTTTACTTTACAATTTCCCTTGTTGACATCACAATTGCCCACTGTGTTATCACCAGGACCATTGTGACACCACAGTGCCCCACTAAGTTATCCCACTATTGCATTGTCAACTTACAGTGCCATTTTGTGAACTCATGATGCCCAGTTGGAACATCACCATTCCCCATGATAGCAAAACAACTCCCCAATGATGAGCTCATGTTGCCTAATTATAGCAGCACAATTAAACTTTATGCCATCACAATTCCCAATTGCAACATCACAGTGACCTGTTATTACATCATAGTTCAACATTATGGCATTGCAATGCCCCATTGTGACACCACCCCACCCCATTTTGACATCATGATGTCCTCTTCGTGACTTGTCAATACCCCATTATGACCAGACAATTCCTCATTGATGTTACAGATTTCTTTTTCGACATCATAACCTCCCAGTGTGAAACAAGTACCCATGATGACATCACAATCCCAATTATAGCGTCACAATTCCTTTTTTTTTTTACAGGGTAATGCTTCACTGTCACATCAAGGTGCCTTCTGGTGATATTAGCTTGGCCCATTGTGACATCATCATTTGCACTGTGACACCACAATTACCCTATTAAGTCCTCACATTGCCCTCATTAGTGCAGCACAATCAACATTTACGATACAACAATTTCGCACTGTGACATCATAGTTGCACATTATGATATCACTTTAACAAATATGGCATCAAAATATCCCATTGTGACATCATGATGCCTTATTTTGAATTCACACATCCTATTTTGGTATCCCAACATCCCATTGTGACATAATAGTTCTCCATATGACTGCAGAATTCCCCATCATGATATCATACTCATCCATTACAGCATCAAAATATACCCTTGTGACATCACAGTTCTCCAGTGATAACACTGGATGCACCATTGTGACAGAACTCTCCCCTGTGACATTCGAGCACCCTATTGTGACACCACCGCACCCCATGATGAGATACTTTTTACTATTCCTTCACAATTCCCCATTATGATCTCACATTGCCGTGGTTATCATCTCATTGTCTCCATTATGGTACCGTGCCATTCCTTTTTGCTATCATGATGTGCCACCTTGACCTTCAAATTCCCTATTGTGATATCAAATATCCCATGATGATATCACAATTCTCTGTTCTGTCATCAGGAAACCCCCATTAGGATCTCACACTTCCCACATTCTGACTTTATAAAGCCACATCACTAGCTCATAAGTTCCATTTTGATCACATAATGCTCCATTACGGCCCCATCACAAACGATGTTTACCTTAATTATGAATAGAAGATCTTCGAGGGCACCCTACTACATTTCATACAGTTGCTGGCCCCGAAAAGGACTGGATTCAGAGTGCTAAGATTTATGCTTCAACTTGTGTCTGCTAAAAAATGCCTTCACTTGAATGTAACATTGGCTTTTTCAGGCATTTAAGAACTCTTTTCCTGTCTCAAGATATTGGAAGAATTGCAGTATTTTTATCTATGTCTTTTAATACTTGGTTCACACACACACAAAACCAGATGCCAGTTTGATATTTCTTTACTTTTCTTCCTTTCCTTTCCTTTCCTTTCCTTTCCTATATCTGCTGTGACATCACCATGTCCTACTGTGACACAATAACACCCAGTTGTGATGTCGCATACTGCAAATTTGACATCACAATTCACAATTAAGATCTCACAATTCTCATTATGACATTTATATTGTCTTACAACATCACAATTACCAATTGTGATACCACAATGATGGACATGACATCATGGTATCTCATTCTACCATCATGCTATGCCTTTGTGACACCATAATACCCTATTGTGACATGTGTTCACTTGTGACCTCGCAACTCCCATTATGACATTACCATTTTACTTTGTGACCACATGATTTCCCACTGTGACATCACAATTGCCCACTGTGTTATCACCAGGACACTTGTGACATCACAGTGCCCCACTATGATATCACAATATTGCATGGTCACCCAATAGTGCCATATTGTGACCTCATGCTGCTGAAATGGAACATCACCATTCACCATGAAGCCAATATACTCCCCAATTATGAGCTCATGTTGCCTATTTATAGCAGCATAATTAACCTTTCTGACATCAGAATTCCCAATTGCAACATCACAGTGACATGTTATGACATCATAGTTCCACATTATGGCTTTACAATACGCAATTGTGACACCATGCTGCCCTATTTTGACACTATGATACACTTCTCGTGACTTGTCAATTCCCTATTATGACCATATAATTCCCTATTGATGTTACAGTTTTCTTTTGTGACATGACAAACTCCCAGTGTGGCACAAGTGCCCATGATGACATCAGAGTCCCCATTATAGCATCAGAATTCCCCTTTTTCACAGGCTAATGCTTCATGGTCACATCCAGTTTTGGTGACACTAGCTGGGCCCACTGTGACATCATCATTTCCAGTGTGACACCACAATTACCCAATTATGACCTCACATTGCCATCACTACAGCAGCACAATCAACATTTATGTTAGTACAATACACCACTGTGACAACATAGTTGCACATTCTGACATCACTTTTCGAAATATGGCATTGAAATATCCCATTGTGACATCATCATGCCTTATGGTGACTTCACACATCCTATTGTGGTATCACAACACCACTTTTTGACATCATAGTGATCCATATGACTTCAGAATTCCCCATCATTATATCATAATCCTCCATTACAGCATCACAATTAACCCATGTGACATTACATTTCTTCAGTGATAACAATAGATGCATCATTGTGGCACAACAACACTCCACTTTGACATCACAGCGTCCTTTTGTGATACCACTGTACCCCATGCGGACATACTTTTCACGTTTACTTCCAATTCCCCATTATGTTCTCACATTGCCCCCGTTATTTTCACAGTCTGCTCACCATGCTATCATGCCATTCCTTTATGCAGTCACTATGCCCCACTTTGACCTCCAAATTGCCTATTGTGATAGCAAAAATCCCATTATGACATCACAATTCTCTGCTGTGCCATCAGAATACCCCCATTAGGATCTCACTCTTCCCCCATTCTGAATTTATAAAGCCATATCATTTGCTCATAATTTCCATTTTGATCAGATAGTGCTCCATTAGGGACCCATCACCACCTATGTTTACCCTAATTATGATTAGAAGCTCTTTGAAGGGACACTGCTATACTTCGTACAGCTCCCGGCCAAGAAAATGTACTGGACTGAGAGTTCTAAGATTTATGTTTCAGCTTGTTTCTGCTAACAAATGCCTTGAATGTAACATTGGCTTTTCAAGGCATTTAAGAACTCTTTTCTAGTCTCAAGATATTGGAAGAATTGTAATAATTCTATCTATGTCTTTTAACACTTTGTTCAAACACACACAAAAAACCAGATGCCAGTTTGATATTTCCTTCCTTTGCTCTCTTTTGCTATTCCTGCTGTGACATCACCATGTCCTAATGTGACGTCATAACGCACTGTTGTGACCACGTATACTGCCAATGTGACATCACAATTCACAATAAAGATCACACAATTCTCATCATGACATTTAAATTATCTTATAACATCACAATTGCCAATTGTGACATCATAAAGATGGATATGGCATCACGATATCACCTTATAATATCATGCTAGGCCTTTGTGATATTTTAATGCCCTATTGTGACATGTGTTCAGTTGTGACCATGCAACTCTCCTTTGGACATTACAATTTCCATTGGTGACATCACAATTGCCCAATGTGATATCACCAGGACCATTGTGACACCACAGTGCCCCACTAAGATATCACAATGTTGTAATTTCACCGTACAGTGCCATTTTGTGAAATCATGATGCCCAGTTGGAACATCATCATTCCCCATAATAGCAAAACAACTCCCCAATGATGAGCTCATGTTGCCTAATTATAGCACCACAATTAACCTTTATGACATCGCAATTCCCAATTGCAACATCACAGTGACCTGTTATGACATCATAGTTCCACATTATGGCATTGCAATGCCTCATTGTGACACCACCCCGCCCCATTTTGACATCATGATGTCCTCTTCGTGACTTGTCAATGCCCCATTATGACCAGACAATTCCGCATTGATGTTACAGTTTTCTTTTGTGACATCATAACCTCCCAGTGTCACACAAGTGCCCATGATGACATCACAGTCCCCATTATAGCACCACAATTCCTTTTTTCACAGGGTAATGCTTCACTGTCACATCAAGGTGCCTTGTGGTGACATTAGCTTGGCCCGTTGTGACATCATCATTTCCACTGTGACACCACAATTACCCTATTAAGTCCTCACATTGCCCTCATTAGTGCAGCACACTCAACATTTATGATACTACAATTTCCCACTGTGACAAAATAGTTGCACATTATGACATCACTGTACCAAATATGGCATCAAAATATCCCATTGTGACATCATCATGCATTATTTCAAATTCACACATCCTATTTCGTTATCACAACATCCCATTGTGACATCATAGTTCTCCATATGACTTCAGAATTAGCCATCGAGATATCATCATCATCCATTACAGCATCAAAATAAACCCTTGTGACATCACAGTTCGCCAGTGATAACACTGGATGCACCATTGTGACAGAACAACTCTACCTGTGACATCACAGCACCCTATTGTGACACCACTGCACCCCATGATGACATACTTTTTACTGTTACTTCACAATTCCCCATTATGATCTCACATTGCCCTGGTTATCATCTCAGTGTCCCCATTATGGTACCGTGCCATTCCTTTATGCTATCATGATGTGCCATTGTGACCTTCAAATTCCCTATTGGGATATGAAATATCCCATTATGACATTACAATTCTCGGCTCTGCCATCAGGATACCCCCATTAGGATCTCACACTTCCCACATTCTGACTTTATAAAGCCACATCACTAGCTCATAACTTCCATTTTGATCACATAATGCTCCATTAGGTCCCCATCACAAATGATGTTTAATTTAATTATGAATAGAAGAAATTCGAGGACACCCTACTACACTTCATACAGCTGCCTGCCAAAAAAAGGACTGGATTCAGAGTTCTAAGATTTATGCTTCAACTTGTGTCTGCTAACAAATGCCTTCACTTGAATGTAACATATGCTTTTTCAGGCATTTAAGAACTCTTTTCCAGTCTCAAGATCATGGGAGAATTGGAATTTTTTTCTTTTTCTTTTCATACTAGGTTCACACACACAGAAAACCAGATACCAGTTTGATATCTTTCTCTTTCCTTCCTTTCCTTTCTTTTCCTATATCTGCTGTGACATCACCATGTCCTACTGTGACACAATAACTCCCAATTGTGACCTTGCATACTGCCAATTTGACATCACAATTCACAATTAAGATCTCACAATTCTCATCATGACATTTAAATTGTCTTACAACATCACAATTACCAATTGTGACACCACAATGATGGACATGACATCATGCTATCACATTATAGCATCATGCTGTGCCTTTGTGACATCATAATGCCCTATTGTGACATGTGTTCACTTGTGACCTCGCAACTCCCATTATGACATTACAATTTTCCTTTGTGACCTGATGATTGCACACTGTAACATCACAATTGCCCACTGTGATATCACCAGGACCATTGTGACATCACAGTTCCCCACCATGATATCAAAATGTTGTATGGTCACCCAATAATGCCATATTGTGACCTAATGCTGCCCAAATGAAACATCACCATTCCCCATGATAGCCAAACTTATCCCCAATTATGAGCTCATGTTGCCTATTTATAGCAGCATAAGTAACCTTTTTGACATCACAATTCCCAATTGCAACATCACAGTGACATGTTATGACATCATAGTTCCACATTATGGCATTACAATACCCAATTGTGACACCACGCGGCCCTATTTTGACATTATGATACTCTCATCATGACTTGTCAATTCCCCATTATGACCAGATAATTCCCCATTGAGGTTACAGTTTTCGTTTGTGACATGATAACCTCCCGGTGTGGCACAAGTGCCATGATGATATCAGAGGCCCCATTATAGCATCAAAATTCCTCTTTTTCACAGGGTAATGCTTCACCATCCCATCAAGGTGTGGTGACACTAGCTTGGCCCACTGTGACATCATCATTTCCAGTGTGACACCACAATTACCCTATTATGACCTAATATGGCCAACACTACAGCAGCACAATCAACATTTATGTTAGTACAATACCCCACTGTGACAACATAGTTGCACATTCTGACATCACTTTTCGAAATATGGCATCGAAATATCCCATTGTGACATCATCATGCCTTATGGTGACATCACACATCCTATTGTGGTATCACAACACCGCGTTGTGACATCATAGTGATCCATATGACTTCAGAATTCCCCATCTTGATATCATAATCCTCAATTACAGCATCACAATTAACCCATGTGACATTACATTTCTTCAGTGATAACAGTAGATGTATCATTGTGGCAGAACAACACTCCACTTTGACATCACAGCATCCTTTTGTTATACCACTGTTCCCCATGCGGACATACTTTTCACGTTTACTTTCAATTCCCCATTATGTTGTCACATTGCCCTCGTTATCTTCTCAGTGTGCTCACCATGCTGTCATGCCATTCTTTATGCAGTCACTATGCCCAACTGTGACCTCCAAATTGCCTATTGCGATATCAAAAATCCCATCATGACATCAAAATTTTCTGCTGTGCCATCAGAATACACCCATTAGGATCTCACTCTTCCCCCATTCTGACTTAATAAAGCCACATCATTAGCTCATATTTTCCATTTTGATCAGATAGTGCTCCATTAGGGCCCCATCACCACCTATGTTTACCTTAATTATGATTAGAAGCTCTTTGAAGGGACCATGCTACACTTCATACAGCTCCAGGCCCAGAAAAAGTACTGGATTAAGAGTTCTAAGATTTATGTTTCAGGTTGTTTCTGCTAACAAATGCCTTCACTGGAATGTAACATTGGTTTTTTCGGACATTTCAGAACTCTTTTCCAGTCTCAAGATATGGGAAGAATTGTAATATTTTTATCTATGTCTTTTAATACTTGGTTCACACACACAGAAAACCAAATGCCAGTTTGATATTTATTTCCTTTTCCATCCTTTCCTTTCTTTTCCCATTCCTGCTGTGACATAACCATGTCATAATGTGACGTCATAATGCCATATTTTGACATCGTATAGTGCCAATGTGACATCACAATTCACAATAAAGAACTCAAAAAACTCATCATGAAATTTAAATTATCTTATAACATCACAATTGCCAATTGTGACACCATAAAGAGGGATATGACATCACCGTATCATCTTATGGCATCTTGCTAGGCCTTTGTGACATTTCAATGCCCTATTGTGACATGTGTTCTATTGTGACCTTGCAACTCTCCTTTAGATTTTACAATTTCCATTGGGGACATCACAATTGCAAACTGTGATATCACCAGGACCATTGTGACACCGCAGTGCCCCACTAAGATATCGCAATGTTGTATTGTCACCCTACAGTGCCATTTTGTGAACTCATGATGCCCAGTTGGAACATCACCATTCCCCATAACAGCAAAACAACTCGCCAATGATGAGCTCATGTTGCCTAATTATAGCAGCACAATTATCCTTTATGACATCACAATTCCCAATTGCAACATCACAGTGAACTGTTATGACATCATAGTTCCACATTATGGCATTGCAATGCCCCATTGTCACACCACCCCGCCTTATTTTGACATCATGATTTCCTCTTCGTGACTTGTCAATACCCCATTATGACCAGACAATTCCTCATTGATGTTACAGTTTTCTTTTGTGACATCATATCCTCCCAGTGTGACACAAGTGCCGATGATGACATCACAGTCCCAATTATACCGTCAAAATTCCTTTTTTTCACAGGGTAATGCTTCACTGTCACATCAAGATGCCTTATGGTGACATTAGCTTGGCCCATTGTGACATCATCATTTCCACTGTGACACCACAATTACCCTATTAAGTCCTCACATTTCCCTCATTAGTGCAGCATACTCAACTTTATGATACTACAATTTCCCACTGTGACAACATAGTTGCACATTATGACATCACTGTACCAAATATGGCATCAAAATATCTCATAGTGACATCATCATGCCTTATTTTGAATTCACTCATCGTATTTTGTTATCACAACATCCCATTGTGACATCATAGTTCTCCATATGACTTCAGAATTCCCCATCATGATATCATAATCATCCATTACAGCATCAAAATAAACCCTTGTGACTGCACAGTTCTCCAGTGATAACACTGCATGCACCATTGTGAAGGAACAACTCTCCCCTGTGATATCACAGCACCCTATTGTGACACCACTGCATCCCATGATGACATACATTTTACTGTTAGTTCACAATTCCCCATTATGATCTCACATTGGCCTGGTTATCATCTCAGTGGCCCCATTATGGTACCATGCCATTCCTTTATGCTATCATGATATGCCACTGTGACCTTCAAATTCCCTATTGTGATATCAAATATCCCATTATGACATCACAATTCTCTGCTCTGCCATCAGGATACCCCCTTTATTATCTCACACTTCCCACATTCTGACTTTATAACGCCACATCATTAGCTCATAAGTTCCATTTTGATCACATAATGCTCCATTAGGGACCCATCACATATGATGTTTACCTTAATTATGAATAGAAGATCTTCGATGGCACCCTACTACAATTCATTCAGCTGCCGGCCAAAAAAAGGACTGGATTCACAGTTCTAAGATTTATGCTTCAACTTGTGTCTGCTAACAAATGCCTTCACTTGAATGTAACATTTTTTTTCAGGCATTTAAGAACTATTTTCCAGTCTCGAGATCATTGGAGAATTGGAATATTTTTATCTATTTCTTTTAATACTATGTTCAAACACACAGAAAACCAGATACCAGTCTGATATCTTTCCCTTTCCTTCCTTTCCTTTCTTTTCCTATATCTGCTGTGACATCACCATGTCCTACTGTGACACAATGACTCCCAATTTTGACCTCGCATGCTGCCAATTTGATATCACAATTCACAATTAAGATCTCACATTTCTCATCATGACATTTAAATTGTCTTACAACATCACAGTTAACAATTGTGACAACACAATGATGGATATGACATCATGGTTCAAATTATAGCATCATGCTATGCCTTTGTGACATCGTAATGCCCTATTGAGACATGTGTTCACTTGTGACCTCGCAACTCCCATTATGACATTACAATTTTCCTTTGTGACTTCATGATTGCCCACTGTGACAGCACAATTGCCCACTGTGATATCACCAAGACAAGTGTGACATCACAGTGCCCCACCATGATATCACAATGTTGTATGGTCACCCAATAATGCCGTATTGTGAACTCATGCTGCCCAAATGGAACACCACCAATCCCCATGATAGCCAATCTACTCCCCAATTATGAGCTCATGTTGCCTTTTTATAGCAGCATCATTAACTTTTTGACATCACAGTTCCCAATTGCAACATCACAGTGACATGTTATGACATCATAGTTCCACATTATGGCATTACAATACCCAATTGTGACACCACGCTGCCTTATTTTGACATTATGATACCCTTCTCGTGACTTGTCAATTCCCCATTATGACCAGATAATTCCCCATTGATGTTACAGTTTTCTTTTGTGACATGATAGCCTCCCATTGTGGCACAAGTGCCCAAGATGACATCAGAGTCCCCATTATAGCATCAAAATTCCCCTTTTTCACAGGGTAATGCTTCACTGTCACATCAAGGTTTGGTGACACTATATTGGCCCACTGTGACAACATCATTTCCAGTGTCACACCAAAATTACGCTATTATGACCTCCCATGGCCCGCACTAGAGCGGCACAATCAACATTTATGTTACTACAATACCCCACAGTGACAACATAGTTGCACATCATGACATCCCTGTTCAAAATATGGCATCGAAATATCCCACTGTGACATCATCATGCCTTATGGTGACTTCACATGTCCTACTGTGATATCACAACAACGCTTTGTGACATCATAGTGATCCATATGACTTCAGCATTCCCCATCATGATATCATAATCATCCATTACAGCATCACAATTAACCCATGTGACATTACATTTCTTCAGCGAAAACAGTAGATGCATCATTGTGGCATAACAATACTCCACTGTGACATCACAGCGTCCTATTGTGATACCACTGTACCCCATGCGGACATACTTTTCACATTTACTTCAAATTCCCCATTATGTTCTCACATTGCCCTGGTTATCGTCTCAGGGTGCTCATCATGCTATCATGCCATTCCTTTATGCAGTCACTATGCCCCACTGTGACCTCAGATTTCCCTATTGTGATATCAGTAATCCCATTATGACATCACAATTCTCTGCTGTGCCATCAGAATACCACCATTAGGATCTCACTCTTCCCCCATTCTGACTTTATAAAGCCACATCATTAGCTCATAATTTCCATTTTGATCAGATAGTGCTCCATTAGGGCCCCATCGCAACCTGTGTTTACCTTAATTATGATTAGAAGCTCTTTGAAGGGACCCTGCTACACTTCATACAGCTCCAGGCCCAGAAAAACTACCCGATTCAGTGTTCTAAGATTTATGTTTCAGCTTGTTTCTGCTAACAAATGCCTTCACTTGAATGTAACATTGGCTTTTTCAGGCATTTAAGAACTCTTTTCCAGTCTCAAGATATTGGAAGAATTGTACTATTTTTATCTATGTCTTTTAATATTTGGTTCACACACACACAAAACCAGATGCCAGTTTGATATTTCTTTCCTTTTCCTTCCTTTCCTTTCTTTTCCTATTCCTGCTGTGACATCACCATGTCCTACTGTGACCTCATAACGCCCTATTGTTACCTCATGTACTGCCAATGTGACATCACAATTCACAATAAAGATCTCACAATTCTCATCATGAGATTTAAATTCTATAACAACATCACTATTGCCAATTGTGACACCATAATAATGTATATGACATCACGGTATCACATTATAGCATCATGCTATGCCTATGTGACATTATAATGCCCTATTGTGACATGTGTTCTGTTGTGACCTCACAACTCTCCTTTTTACTTTACAATTTCCCTTGGTGACATCACATTTCCCCACTGATGTTACAAAAGAAATTTTAATGTCATAATGTGAATTGCGAGGTTAAAACAGAACACATGTCACAATAAGGCATTACGATGACACAAAAGCATAGCATGATGTTGTAATGTGATACCGTGATGTCTAATCCATCATTATGGTGTCACAATTGGTAATTGTGATGTTGTAAGATAATTTAAATGTCATGATGAGAATTGTGAGATCTTCATTGTGAATTATGATGTCACATTGGCAGTATACGAGGTCACAATAAGGCGTTATGAGGTCACAGTAGGACATGGTGATGTCACAGCAGGAATAGGAAAAGAAAGGAAAGGAAGGAAAAGTAAAGAAATATCAAACTGGCATCCGGTTTTGTGTGTGTGTGTACCAAGTATTAAAAGACATAGATAAAAATATTACAATTGTTCCAATATATTGAGACTGGAAGAGTACTTAAATGCCTGAAAAAGCTAATGTTACATTCAAGTGAAGGCATTTGTTAGCAGAAATAAGCTGAAACATAAATCTTAGATCTCTCAATCCAGTAAATTTTCTGGGCCTGGAGCTGTACGAAGTGTAGCATGGTCCCTTCAATGAACTTCTAATCATAATTAAGGTAAACATAGGTTGTGATGGGGCCCTAATGGAGCACTACTGATCAAAATGGAAATTATGAGCTAATGGTGTGGCTTTACAAATTCAGAATAGGGGAAGATTGAGATCCTAATTTGAGTATTCTGATGGCACAGCAGAGAATTGTGATGTCATAATGGGATTTTTGATATCACAATAGGGTTTTGGAGGTCACAGTGGGGCATAGTGACTGCATAAAGAAATAGCATGATAGCATGATGAGCACACTTAGACGATAATGGGGGCAATGTGAGAACATAATGGGGAATTGGAAGTAAACGTGAAAAGTATGTCGGCATGGGGTACAGTGGTATCACAAAACGACGCTGTGATATCACAGTGGAGTGTTGTTGTGCCACAATGATGCATCTACTGTTATCACTGAAGAAATATATTGTCACATGGTTTAATTGTGATCCTGTAATGGATGATTATGATATCATGATGGGGAATTCTGAAGTCATATGGATCACTATGATGTCACAATGCGATGCGGGGAAACCACAATAGGATGTGTGAAGTCACCATAACACATGATGATGTCACAATGGGATATTTTGATGCCATATTTCAAACAGTGATATCATAATTTGCAACTATGTTGTCACAGTGGGGTATTGTAGTAACATTATTGTTGATTCTGCTGCTTTATTGAGGGCAATGTGAGGTCATAATAGCGTAATTGTGGTGTCACACCGGAAATGATGATGTCACAGGGGGCCAAGCTAGTGTCACCACACTTTGATGTGACAGTGAAGCATTACCCTGTGAAAAACGGGAATTTTGATGCTATAATGGGGACTGAGATGTCATCATGGCACTTGTGCCACATTGTGAGGTTATCATCTCACAAATGAAAACTGTAACATCAATGGGGAATTAACTGGCCATAATGAGGAATTGACAAGTCACGAGAAGGGTATCATAATGTCAAAATAGGGGAGTGTGGTATCACAATTGAGTATTGTAATGCCATAATGTGGAACTGTGATGTCATAACATGTAACTGTGATGTTGCAATTGGGAATTGTGATGTCAAAAATGTTAATTATGCTGATATAAATGGGCAACATGAGCTCATAATTCGGGAGTAGATTGGCTATCACTGGGAATGGTGATGTTCCCTTTGGGCAGCATGAGGTCACAATATGGCATTATTTGGTTACCATACAACATTGTGATATCATAGTGGGGCACTGTGATTTCACAATCGTCCTGGTGATATCACAGTGGGTAATTGTGATGTCACAGTGGGCAATCATGAGGTCACAAAGGAAAATTGTAATGTCATAATGGGAGTTGCGAGGTCACAAGTGAACACATGTCACAATAGGGCACTATGATGTCACAAAGGCATAGCATGATGCTATAATGTGATACCATGATGTCATGTCCATCATGGTGGTGTAACAATTGGTATTTGTGATGTTGTAAGACAATTTAAATGTCATGATGAGAATTGTGAGATCTTATTTGTGAACTGTGATGTCAAATTGGCAGTATGCTAGGTCACAATTGGGCGTTATTGTGTCACAGTAGGACATGGTGACGTCACAGCAGATATAGGAAAAGAAAGCAAAGGAAGGAAAACGAAAGATATCAAACTGGTATCTGGTTTTCTGTGTGTGTGAACCTAGTTATAAAAGAAATAGATAAAAAAATTCCAATTCTCCCATGATCTTGACACTGGAAAACAGTTCTTAAATGCCTGAAAAAGCAAATGTTACATTCAAGTGAAGGCATTTGTTAGCTGACACAAGTTGAAGCATAAATCTTAGAACTCTGAATCCAGTCCTTTTTTTGACTGGCAGCTGTATGAAGTTTAGTAGGGTGCCCTCGAAGATCTTCTATTCATAATTAAGGTAAACATCTTTTGTGATGCAGCCCTAATGGAGCATTATGTGATCAAAATGGAACTTATGAGGTAATGATGTGGCTTTATTAAGTCAGAATCTGGGAAATTTGAGATCCTAATGGGGGCATCCTGATAGCAGAGCAGAGAATTGTGATGTCATAATGGGATATTTGATATCACAATAGGGAATTTGAAGGTCACAGTGGCACATCATGATAGCATGAAGGAAATGGTCGGTACCTTAATGGGGACACTGAGATGATAACCAGGGCAATGTGAGATCATAATAAGGAATTGTGAATTAATAGTAAAAAGTATGTCATCATGAGGTGCAGTGGTGTCACAATAGTGTGCTGTGATGTCACAGAAGGGAGTTGTTCTGTCACAATAGTGCATGGAGTGTTATCACTGGAGAATTGTGATGACACAAGGGTTTATTTTGATGTTGTAGTGGATGATTATGATATCATGATGGGGAATTTTGAAGTCATATGAAGAGCTACGATGTGGGATATTTGATGTCACAATAGGGACTTTGGAGGTCACAGTGGGTCATAATGACAGAATAAAGGAATGCCATGATAACATAATGAGGACCCTGAGATGACAACGAGGCCAACGTGAGATCATAATGGGGAATTGTGAAGTAACAGTGAAAAACATGCATCCTGGGGTACAGTGGTATCACAATAGTGAGCTTTGATGTCACAGTGGAGTGTTGTTCTCTCACAAGGATGCATCTACTGTTATCAGTCGAGAACTTTGTTTTGACATTGTTTTATGGTCATGATGTAACGGATGATTATGATATCATGAGGGGGAATTCTGAAGTCATATGGAGAACTATGATTTCACAATGTGGTGCTGTGATTCCACAATAGGATGTGTGAAGTCAAAATGAGGCATGATGATTCCACAATGGAATATTTTGATGCCATATTTGGTACAGTGATGTAATAATGTGCAACTATGTTGTCGCAGTGGGAATTGTGTTATCATAAAGGTTGATTGTGCTGCTCTAATGAGGGCACTGTGAGGTCATAATAGGGTAATTGTGATGTCTAACCGGAAATGATGATGTCACAATGGGCCAACCTAGTGTCACCACAAGGCACCTTGAGGTGAAAGTGAATCATTACCCTGTGAAAAAGGGGAATTGTGATGCAATAATGGGGACTGTGATGTTAAAATGGGCACTTGTGTCAATTTGGTCACTTATGATGTTACAAAATAAACTGTAACATCCATAGAGAATTCTCTGGTCATAATGGGGAATTGAAAAGTCATGATGAGGGTATCACCAAGTCAACATAGGGCAGTGTGCTGCAACAACGGGGTACTGTAATGCCATAATTTGAAACTATGCTGTCATAACATGTCACTGTGATGTCACAATTGGGAATTGTGATGTCATAAAGGTTAATTGTGCTGCTATAATTATAGAACAGGAGCTCATAATCAGGGAGTTGTTTCGCTACAATATGCAATTGTGATGTTCCCAATGGGCATCATGAGGTAACAATATGACATTCTTGGGTGACAATACAGAATTGTGATATCATAGTGGGGCACTGTGATGCCACAATGGACCTGGTGATATCACAGTGGGCAACTTTGATGTCACAGTGGGCAATCATCATGTCACAAAGGAAATTTTAATGTCATAATGTGAATTGCGAGGGTAAAACAGAACACATGTCACAATAGGGCATTATGATGACTCAAATGCATAGCATGATGCTATAATGAGATACCATGATGTCATATCCATCATTGTGATGTCACAATTGTCATTTGTGAGGTTGTAAGATGATGTAAATGTCATGATGAGAATTGTGAGATCTGAATTGTGAATTGTGATGTCACATTGGCAGTATATAAGGTCACAATAGGGCGCTATCTGGTCACAGTAGGTCATGGCGATGTCACAGCAGGAAAAGGAAAAGAAAGGAAGGAAATGGAAAGAAATATCAAACTGGCATCTGGCTTTTTGTGTGTGTGAGCCTAGTATTAAAAGAAATAGATAAAAAAATTACAATTTTTCCACTATCTTGAGACTGGAAAAGGTATCTTAAATACCTGAAAAAGCAAATGTTATATTCAAGTAAACTCATTTGTTAGCAGAAACAAATTGAAACATAAATCTTAGAACTCTGAATCCAGTACATTTTGTGGCCCTGGAGCTGCATGAAGGGTTATACGGTGCCTTTGTAGATTTTCTAATCATAATTAAGGTAAACATCGGTGGTGATGGGGCACTATTGGAGCATTATGTGATCAAAATGGAAATTATGAGCTAATGATGTGGCTTTATAAAGTCAGAATGGGGGAAGAGTGAGATCCTAATGGGGGTTTCCCGATGGGACTGCAGAGAATTTTGATGTCATAATGGGATATTTGATGTCACATCAAATATAATAAAGGTTGATTGTGCTGCTCTAATGAGGGCACTGTGAGGTGATAATAGGGTAATTGTGATGTCACACCGCAAATGATGATGTCACAATGGGCCAAGCTAGTGTCACCACAGGGCATCTTGAGAAGAAAGTGAATCATTACCCTTTGAAAAAGGGGAATTTTAATGCAATAATGGGGACTGTGATGTCACAATGGTCACTTGTGTCACTTTGGGCTGTTAGGATGTCACAAAATAACTGTAAGATTCGTAGAGAATTCTCTGGTCATAATGGGGAATGGACAAGTCATGATGAGGGTATCATCAAGTCAACATAGGGCAGTGTGCTGTCACAATCGGGTACTGTAATGCCATAATGGGGAACTATGATGTCATAACATGTCACTGTGATGTCACAGTTGGGAATTATGATGTCATAAAGGTTATTTGTGCTGTTATAATTAGGCAACATGTGCTCATAATTTAGGAGTAGTTTTGCTAAAATAGAGAATTGTGATGTTCCACCTGGGCATCCTGAGGTACCAATATGGAATTATTGGGTGACAATACAAGATTGTGATATCATACTGGGTCACTGTGATGTTACAATTGTACTGGTGATATCACAGTGGGCAATTGTGATATCATAGTGGGCAATCATGATATCGCAAAGAAAATTGTAGTGTCATACTGGGAGTTGCGAGATCACAATAGAACACATGTCATAATATTGCATTTTGATGTCACAAAGGCATAGCATGTTGCGAAAATGTGAAACCAAGATGTCATATTCATCATTGTGGTTTCAAAGTTGGCAATTGTGACATTGTAAGATAATTTAAATGTCATGATGAGAATTGTGAGATCTGAATTTTGAATTGTGAGGTCACATTGGCTGTATATGAGGTCACAATAGGGTGTTATGATGTCACAGTAGGACATGTTGATGTCACAGCAGGAGTAGTAAAAGAAAGGAAAGGAAGGAAAAGGAAAAAAATATCAAACTTACATGTGGTTTTGTGTGTGAAACCTAGTATTAAAAGAAATAGATAAAAAAATTCCAATTCTTCCAATATATTGAGACTGGAAAAGAGTTCTCAAATGCCTGAAAAATCAAACGTTACATTCAAGTGAAGGCATTTTTTACCAGAAACAAATTGAAACATAAAACTTGGAACTCTGAATCCAGTACATTTTGTGGGACTGGAGCTGCATGAAGGGTTATAGGGTGCCTTCGTAGATCTTCTAATCATAATTAAGGTAAACATAGGTTGTGATGGAGCCCTAAAGGAGGATTATGTGATCAAAATTTAAATTATGAGCTAGAGACGTCGCTTTATAAAGTCCGAATGGGGGAAGAGTGAGATCCTCATGGGGGTATCCTGATGGCACAGGACAGCATTCTGATGTCATGATGGGATATTTTATATCACAATAGGGAATTTGGAGGACACAGTGGGGCATAGTGACACCATAAAGGAACGCCATGGTACGATAATGAGGACACTGATATGGTAACGAGGGCAATGTGAGATCACCATGGGGAATTGTGATGTAACAGTGAAAAGTGTCTCATCATGGGGTACAGTGGTGTCAAAACAGCGTGCTGTGATGTCACAGTGGAGTGTTGTTCTGTCACAATCCTGCATCTACTCTTTTCACTGGAGAACTGTGATTTCACTAGGGTTCATTGTGATGTTGTAATGGATCATTATGATATCATCATGGGGAAATTTTAAGTCATATGGAGAACTATGATGTCGCAATGGGGTGGTGTGATACCACAGTAGGATGTGTGAAGTCACAATAAGGCATGATGATGTCACAATGGGATATGTTGAGGCCATATTTTGTACAGTGATGTCATAATATGCATAAATGTCGTCAAACTGGGGAATTGTGGGATCATAAAGCTTAACTGTGCTGCTCTAAAGAGGGCAATGTGAGGTCATACTAGGGTAATGGTGGTGTCACACTGGAAATGATGCTGTCACAATGGGCCAAGTTAGTGTCACCACAGTGCAACGTGAGGTGACAGTGAATCAATATACTGTGAAAAAAAAGGAATTGTGATGCTATAATGGAGACTTTGATGTCATCATGGGCACTTGTGTCACACTGGGCAGTCATGAGGTCACAAGAGAAAACTGTAACATCAATGCAGAATTGTCTGTTCATAATGGAGAATTGACAATTCCTGATGTGGGTATCATGATGTCAAAATAAGGCAGGGTGGTGTTACAATGGGGTATTGTAATGCCATTATGTGGAACTATGCTGTCATAACATGTCACTGTGATGTCACAATTGGGAATTGTGATGTCATAAAGGTTAATTGTGCTGCTATAATTTTAGAACAGGAGCTCATAATCAGGGAGTTGTTTCACTATAATATGCAATAGTGATGTTCCCACTGGGCATCATGAGGTAACAATAAGTCATTCTTTGGTGACAATACAGAATTGTGATATAATCGTGGGGCACGGTGATGTCACAATAGTCCTGGTGATATCACAGTGGGCAATTGTGATGTCACAGTGGGCAATCATGATGTCACAAAGGAAATTTTAATGTCATAATGTGAATTGCGAGGTCAAAACAGAACACATGTCACAATAGGGCATTATGATGACACAAATGCATCGCATGATGTTATAATGTGATACCATGATGTCATATCCACCATTGTGATGTCACAATTGTCAATTGTGATGTTGTAAGATAATTTAAATGTCATGATGAGAATTGTGAGACATGAAGTGTGAATTGTGATGTCACATTGGCAGTATATGAGGTCACAATAGGGCGTTATTTTGTCACAGTAAGACATGGCAATATCACAGCAGGAAAAGGAAAAGAAAGGAAGGAAAAGGAAAGAAATATCAAACTGGCATCTGGATTTTGTGTGTGTGAGCCTAGTATTAAAAGAAATAGATAAAAAAATTACAATTTTTCCACTATATTGAGACTGGAAAAGATTTCTTAAAAGCCTGAAAAAGCAAATGTTACATTTGAGTAAATTGATTTGTTAGCAGAAACAAATTGAAACATAAATCTTAGAACTCTGAATCCAGTACTTTTTGTTGGCCTGGAGCTGCGTGAATGGTTATAGGGTGCCTTCATAGATCTTCTAATCATAATTAAGGTAAACATAGGTTGTGATGGGGCACTATTGGAGCATTATGTGATCAAAATTGAAATTATGATGTAATGATGTGGCTTAAAAAGTCAGAATGGGGGAAGAGTGAGATCCTAATGGGGGTTTCCTAATGCACTGCAGAGAATTTTGATGTCATTATGGGATATTTGATGTCACAATAGGGACTTTCGAGGTCACAGTGGGGCATAGTGACAGCATAAAGAATGCCATGATAGCATAATGAAGAAACTGAGAGGATAACGAGGCCAATGTGAGATCATAATGTGGAATTGTGAAGTAACAGTGAAAAACATGCATCCTGGGTTACAGTGGTATCACAATTGGGAGCTGTGATGTCACAGTGGAGTGTTGTTCTTTCACAAGGATGCATCTACTGTTATCACTGGAGAACTGTGTTTTGACAAGGGTTTATGGTCATGCTGTAATGGATGATTATGATATCATGATGGGGAATTCTGAAGTCATATGGAGAACTATGATGTCACAATGGGGTGCTATGATTCCACAATAGGATGTGTGAAGTCACAATGAGGCATGATGATTACACAATGGAATATTTTGATGCCATATTTGTACAGTGATGTAATTATGTGCAACTATGTTGTCACAGTGGGGTATTTTGGTATCTTAAAAGTTGATTGTGCTGCTCTAATGAGGGCAACGTGAGGTCATAATAGGGTAATTGTGATGTCACACCGGAAATGATGATGTCACAATGGGCCAAGCTAGTGTCACCACAGGGCAACTTGAGGTGAAAGTGAATCATTACCCTGTGATAAAGGGGAATTGTGATGGAATAATGGGGACTGTGATGTCACAATGTGCACTTGTGTCACTTTGGCCAGTTATGATGTCACAAAAGAAAACTGTAACATCAATAGAGAATTCTCTGGTCATAATGGGGAATGGACAAGTCATGAGGAGGGTATCATCAAGTCAACATAGGGCAGTGTGCTGTCACAACAGGGTACTGTAATGCCATAATGTGGAACTATGATGGCATAACAGGTCACTGTGATGTCACAGTTGGGAATTGTGATGTCATAAAGGTTAATTGAGCTGTTATAATTAGGGAACATGTGCTAATAATTTAGGAGTAGTTTTGCTAAAATAGGGAATTGTGATGTTTCAACTGGGCATCATGAGGTAACAATATGGCATTAATGGGTGACAGTACAACATTGTGATATCATACTGGGTTACTGTGATGTTACAATTGTACTGGAGATATCACAGTGGTCAATTGTGATATCACAGTGGGCAATCATGTTATCTCAAAGGAAAATTTAAAGGTCATACTGGGAGTTGCAATGTCACAATAGAACACATATCATAATAGTGCATTATGATGTCACAAAGGCAAAGCATGATGCCAAAATGTGATACCATGATGTCATATCCATCATTGTGGTGTCACAATTGGCAATTGTGATATTGTAGGATAATTTAAATGTCATGATGATTATTGTGAGATCATAATTGTGAATTGTGATGTCACATTGGCCGTATACGAGGTCACAATAGGGTGTTATTATGTCAAAGTAGGACATGGTGCTGTCACAGCAGGAGTAGCAAAAGAAAAGAAAAGAAGGAAAAGGAAAAAAATATGAAACTTACATCTGGTTTTGTGTGTGTAACCTAGTATTAAAAGAGATAGATAAAAAAATTACAATTCTTCTAATATATTGAGACTCGAAAAGAGTTCTCAAATGCCTGAAAAAGCAAATGTTACATTCAACTGAAGGCATTTTAGCAGAAACAATTTGAAACAAATCTTAGAACTCTGAATCCAGTACTTTTTTGGGGCTTGGAGCTGTATGAAGTGTAGAAGGGTGCCTTGCAAGATCTTCTAATCATAATTAACGTAAACATACGTTGTGATGGGGACCTAATGGAGCATTATGTGATCAAAATGGAAATTATAATCTAGTGACGTCACTTTATCAAGTCAGAATGGGGGAAGAGTCAGATCTGAATGGGGGTATCCTGATGGCACAGGAGAGAATTGTGATGTCATGATGGGATATTTTATATCACAATAGGGAATTTGGAGGTCACAGTGGGGCATAGTGACAGCATAAATGAATGGCATGGTATCATAATGAGGACACTGATATGATAAAGAGGGCAATGTGAGATCATAATGGGGAATTGTGAAGTAACAGTGAAAAGTTTATCATCATGGGGTACAGTGGTGTCACAATAGGGTGCTGTGATGTTACAGTTGAGTGTTGTTCTGTCACAATCATGCATCTACTCTTTTCACTGGAGAACTGTGATATCACTAGGGTTTATTGTGATGTTGTAATGGATCATGATGATATCATGATGGGGAATTCTTAAGTCATATGGAGAATTATGATGTTGCAATGGGGTGGTGTGATACGACAATAGGATATGTGAAGTAATAATAAGGCATGATGATGTTACAATTGGATATTTTGAGGCCACATTTGATACAGTGAGGTCATAATATGCATCTATGTCGTCACAGTGGGGAATTGTGGTATTATAAATGTTAATTGTGCTGCTCTAATGAGGGCACTGTGAGGTCATAATAGGGTAATTGTGGTGTCAAACCGGAAATGATGCTGTCACAATGGGCCAAGTTAGTGTCACCACAGTGCAACGTGAGGTGACAGTGAATCAATATACTGTGAAAAAAAAGGAATTGTGATGCTATAATGGGGACCTTGATGTCATCATGGGCACTTGTGTCACACTGGGCAGTTATGAGGTCACAAAGAAAACTGTAACATCAATGCAGAATTGTCTGTTCATAATGGAGAATTGACAATTCCTGATGTGGGTATCATGATGTCAAAATAGGGCAGGGTGGTGTTACAATTGGATATTGTAATGCCATTATGTGGAACTATGCTGTCATAACATGTCACTGTGATGTCACAATTGGGAATTGTGATGTCATAATGGTTAATTGTGCTGCTATAATTATAGAACAAGAGCTCATAATCAGATAGTTGTTTCACTATAATATGCAATTGTGATGTTCCAACTGGGCATCATTAGGTAACAATATGGCATTCTTGGGTGACAATACAGAATTGTGATATCATAGTGGGGCACTGTGATGTCACAATGGTCCTGGAGATATCACAGTGGGCAATTGTGATGTCACAATGGAAATTTTAATGTCATAATGTGAATTGCGAGGTTAAAACAGAACACATGTCACAATAGGGCATTATGATGACACAAATGCATAGCATGATGTTATAATGTGATACCATGACGTCATATCCATCATTGTGATGTCACAATTGTCAAATGTGATGTTGTAAGATACTTTAAATGTTATGATGAAAATTGAGAAATCTAAACTTTGAAATGTGATGTCACATTGGCAATATGTGAGGTCACAATAGGGCGTTATCATTTCACAGTTGGACATGGCGATGTCACAACAGGAAAAGGAAATTAAAGGAAGGAAAAGGAAAGAAATATCAAACTGGCATCTGGTTTTTTGTATGTGTGAGCCCAGTATGAAAAGAAATAGATAAAAAATTACAATTTTTCCACTATATTGAGAATGAAAAAGTTTTCTTAAATGCCTGAAAAAGCAAATGTTACATTCAAGTAAACTCATTTGTGAGCACATACAAATTGAAACATAAATCTTAGAACTCTGAATCCAGTACTTTTTGTGGGCCTGGAGCTGCATGAAGGGTTATAGGGTGCCTTCGTAGATCTTCTAATCATAATTAAGGTAAACATAGGTTGTGATGGGGCACTATTGGAGCATTATGTGATTAAAATGGAAATTATGAGCTAATGATGTGGCTTTATAAAGTCAGAATGGGGGAAGTGTGAGATCCTAATGGGGGTTTCCTGATGGCACTGCAGAGAATTTTGATGTCATAATGGGATAAATGATGTCAAAATAGGGACTTTGGAGGTCACAGTGGTGCACAGTCACAGCATAAATGAATGCCATGATACCGTCATGAGCATACTGAGATGATAACGAGGCCAATGTGAGATCATAATGGGGAATTGTGAACTAACAGTGAAAAACATGCATCCTGGGGTACAGTGGTATCACAATAGGGAGCTGTGAGGTCACAGTGGAGTGTTTTTCTGTCACAAGGATGCATCAACTGTTATCACTGGAGAAGTGTGTTTTGAGAAGTGTTTATGGTCATGCTGTAATGGATGATTATGAAATCATGATGGGGAATTCTGAACTCCAATGGAGAACTATGATGTCACAATGGGGTGCTGTGATTCCACAATAGGATATGTGAAGTCACAATGAGGCATGATGATTCCACAGTGGAATATTTTGATGGCATATTTGGCACAGTGATGTAATAATGTGCAACTATTTTGTCACAGTGGGGAACTGTGTTATCATAAAGGTTGATTTTGCTGCTCTAATCAGGGCACTGTGAGGTCATAATAGGGTAATTGTGATGTAACACCGGAAATGATGATGTCACAATGGGCCAAGTTAGTGTCACCACAGGGCACCTTGAGGTGAAAGTGAATCATTACCCTGTGAAAAAGGGGAATTGTGATGGAATAATGGGGACTGTGTTGTCACAATGTGCACTTGTGTCACTTTGGGCAGTTATGATGTCACAAATAGAAGTGTAACACCCTTATAGAATTCTCTGGTCATAATGGGGTACGACAAGTCATGATGAGGGTATCATCAAGTCAACATAGGGCAGTGTGCTGTCACAACGGGGTACTGTAATGCCATAATGTGGAACTATGATGTCATAACATATCACTGTGATGTCACAGTTGGGAATTGTGATGTCATAAATGTTAACTGTGCTGTTATAATGAGGCAACATGTGCTCATAATTTAGGAGTAGTTTTGCTAAAATAGGGAATTGTGATATTCCTACTGGACAGCATGAGGTAACAATATGGCATTATTGGGTGACAATACAAAATTTTGATATCATACTGGGTCACTGTGATGTTACAATTGTACTGGTGATATCACAGTGGGCAATTGTGATGTCACAGTCGGCAATCATGATTTCTCAAAGTAAAATATGTAATGTCATACTGGGAGTTGCGAGGTCACAATAGAA
>PVJX010014100.1:0-45736 GCA_004027295.1 Dolichotis patagonum
GATCCTTTAGGATATGTACTGTAAAACCTATAAAGTGAATATAAAAAAATAAATCCTTAAATAACATGCATTGGAAACTTACTGGATGCCAGAGCCTATGAAAGACATGGAAATCACAAGGAAAATGTACATACACCCACAAATTCACAAATAATCCTTGGTGTTTGGTGAAGGCCGATCCAGGGCAGAAACACATATCAGTGCAGTAGCTACCATATAGATGCTGAGAAAAGACAGAAATGTGAGAAATAAATCCCAGTGACTACAATGAAACATCCAGAGGTGTGCATTCAGAGAGTGATATGAAACATCTTATCTACCATATAATGAAATGATTCATGTTAAACTAGTGCCTATCCTCACATTTCCATTAACCCTAATTACCACATTTCTTAACATTCCTACAAATTAGGCTGCCCACATGATCTTTCATAATGGAAAATGGATCTTGTGGGACTTTTAAAAACTTTTTCTGTAAAATTTAAAATTCTTATTACAGCCCACACATTTTGACGCATGGCAGCCTCACTAACATTAAATATATTTCTCTCCTCCTTCATGAAGTTCCAGATGTGATATGCCTTCTGCTCCTTGAAAAATTCAATGTTGGTGTTCTTTGAGCACCTAAATGCATGCTATTTCTTTTGTCTGAAACTCTCAGATCACCACCATCTCTCAATTTACATGGTTGGCACAGTTTTTATTAGATCATAACACAAAAACTCCTAGTCAGAGAGCCTTTCTCTAAGTGCCTAACATGAAAGAAGTAGACAAGTCCTTCCCCACGTACTACTTTTTGTTCACATTTTTTTCCCTTTAAATGAGAATCTGAGCATCAGGAAATGAGACATTATAAACTCAGTCTGTTTTAGATATTTCATTAGCCCTCCCTCATGGAATAAATATTTCCTAATGCATAGAAAGCACTCTTTATATTACCTAACATGATTGATGATCCCTCTGTCACATATGATCCTTAATCTAATGTAACACTTATATGGATACCTCAGACGCCTGTTTTAGAGTCTTCCAGTGACTCCAAAATTATTTCTCCATGTCTGTTGGTTTTATATGGCTGCCACTCCATAGGACCAGGGATAGGGTAACTTAACCAACAGAAACTAGTATTCAGCATCAAGGTTTCAACAGCATTCATTTTTTCTAAGATCTGTCTTTGGCTTCTAAACAACTATAATTTCCTGACCTCTATGTGTACATTTGTTCTCTGTCATCTGTTTGTTTATTTTTGGAAGTGGTAGAATTTGAACACAGGACTTTGAGAATTATACAGGTGTATAACCACCAAGTTGTGCCCCTGCACTCATCTCATCCAATTTGTAATGAAATATAGAGGGGATTTTAATTACAGCCTATCCTCATATTTCCATTAACCTTAATTACTTATTTAATGATCCCATCTCTAGATAGCATCAAATCTTCAAGGCTTTACCACATGAATTTCAGTAAAACACTGTTGAGTCCATAACATCATATATTACCTTGAAGGAAATACAGAGTTTATTATACCAAAAAAGCCCCTCACAATTAAAATTATCTTGAATCAGACCTGTGAGTCCTTAACAAACAGTAGTATAATAGTATAATGAGATACCTTTGAATCTCATATAGCAAAACATTTTCAAATATAGTAATTCAAGCAAATATGTGTCCAATCCTCCAGTAGATAGATAATTTACCTAAGTGAGAAGTGTTGTCCTGAGTTTATCCAGGGACGGAGCTCCTCTTTATCTTGTTGTTTCACTCTTCCCTAAGGTGATTTTATTCTGCCTGTATGGTTGAATCTAGCTTTTAGCACAACATTCTCCTATAGTCAGGAAAGAGGGTAGAGAAAAAATGGAGAAGAAGCAGTGCCTCCTGCCTCCTCAGCAGGGTAGAACCTTGGAATTAAGTCTTCATTTTCCCTCACAATTCACTGAATTGAATCAGCTCATGTGAATATAACCATTGCAAGAGGAGCTTAAAAACATGGTCTGTTTGAGTGATCCTCAAATAGAGGATCATTCATGTGAATGACACCGTGTGTGGCAGCTAAGAAGTTCTAATATTAAAAGGAGGAAGGCAAGAATAGCTTTTGAGGTGCAATCAGTCTCTGCCACAAAAACGAATGTCAAGAAACAATTAACCTTTGCCAACACAATTGGATGTGTAGATATACCCAGAATACTTAAAGCAGTATTTAAGATTTCCAGAGACTAATGTTAAGACAGAGATTTTGCTATTTGTGCAATATTATGACTTAAAAGTTTAAAATAAGCCCAGTCTGTCATCATTAGAAGCTGGGATTAATTTTTTATCCCAAGTCTGGGATACATCTCACTCACCTTGGTCAGGGGGCTCCTGATCATGCAGTGATTACCATGATAGAAACTTAGGTCCAAATACTTTCTAAAATTGCACCCTATTTCATGTAAATTAGAAGCATAAGAAAAAGCTGGATTGAAAAGAGAAAAACTCAATAGACAAAAGGCAGGGAAGTTTTGCTATATTTTAAAGGCTATAGTTCTGTTGGGGGCTTCAATTTTATAAGCAGTAATCAATTAAAGAAGAATAACCACAGCCAGGTGCTTTAGCATCCCTAACTCTGGGCTTCCACATCTTCATACTGATTGAAGGTGAGGATGTAGGCTTTGACTAATAAATTAAAAATCGACCCCTAAAAGACAATACCTTTAAATACAGTTTGGTGGTTTCCTTTACTTAATATCATAGTGTTTAGAAAATACTACTTGATATTGCTTTAGCATTTAAAACATAGGGAAATTCTTTAAAACTTCCTAAGTTCTAGTTTTCTGACAGGTATAATAAAGCTAACAATATCAGTTTTATACATGAACTGTTGGGCAAGGTGTTCAGAAAATTTCACTACGATGACTTTGTCTCTACTACATACCATGACTCGGATTATTAGAGGGAGTCTTCCTACAGCCCCATCTAATGACCTTGTTCTCTAGAAATTAGCTACAGTGGAAGAAAAAAATGCAGATGCATAGCACATCTGTTTCCCATTTCAGAGGCCTTTGGGTTGGGCGTCATAAAGATTAAGCTGCATTCTGATCATTACCCATGCCACAGCTTCTTTTCATGGTGAAGCTGTTTATTTTTAGAGTGGAAAATTATAACTTGCAAGATTGTCTCCCCAGGGACAATCTAATGGGTATGTTTTTACTTGGTGTCTCTTGTAAATAATCCCTAATGACTAAAGAAATCTGACTAAGGTTGTGGAAACTTTTCAGCAGAGAGTGATGGGAAAACAGTGGTGCATACCACAGTCATGTTTTTTTGTCTTCCTTCTTTTAGATCCATCCATTCAATGACTCCTTGGTCATTGACTCCTCTTTTAGAGTAAGAGAATCACATGAAAGTTACAAAATGTCTGTTCATCATGAGAATAGCAATATTCAAAGTTAGCATCACTCATTCTCTCAAGAATTATCATTTTCTAATACAGATAACGTGGTCTAGAGATATATCCCAAGCTCACACTTCTACATAGCCACAGGAGAAAAGACTTCAGTACTGCAACTTGTTTGTTTCCTTGCCAGTAGATTGAAGTTAGACATCTGTATCATTTGCTTCTTTTTGCATCATGCAAGACCACAAACCTAAAAAGGTATTCTCAGAATTAATCATTCAAAAATCGATAACACTTTCAGATGCTCAGAAAATTATTCCATATCATGGTAATCTCTTCTTGAGATCCGTTACATCTATTGTAGGTCTAACCTTTAAGACCACATGAATATCCTGCTCATTAAAACTATTTCAGCTTCTAAGTTTAAAATCCTTTGATAATCTTTATGTTAAATGATTATTACACAAGTATAAGAAAATGGTAACTTTCTTATTTTATAGTTCCTGGCTTCAACTGAGCTCTGCTTGATTTCAGCTTACATACTTTGGGACTCTTCAAACTTCACTTTACTGTAGACAGCTCACAGCAAAATTTGAAGAAAATTAAAAGTTCTAATCAACTTCACAAAGCTTATATGACAGTTCTAAAAATTTTAACCCTTTTGTACCTTCATTTACTACTTCTGTATCCCAACATTTTCTTACCTTATTCTGTTTTATTGTCTTTATTTTCTGCCTCAAAACCTTTTTAAAAGAATATTAACATAAAATAATGCTTTCTTATAAGGAATATTTTCCTATTCCTCAGTGGCTAGAGAGTAGAGCATAATGACTATTCCAAAGATATTTTAAAATATATTTAAAGAACTAGGATCCAGTTTTCAGAAAACATTTTCTGGTTAGACACAATGCAAGGAGAAGTTTATAAATAAAGTGAAAAAAATCTTCATATATTAAATACATGTTAATGAACAAACATATGTTACACTGATTTCTAGTCAAGGAGACATGACTGTGACATTTGGTAATTTTATGTATAAACCAAGTCCTTCCTTTTTGATTTGTTTAGATATATACCATCAACAAATAAAAAACACTATTTCTTTTCAATAGATTGTAATAAAAGGAATAGCACACAGAACTTATTTTATAATTCAGAATTTAAGAACCCCTTAATAACAATGTATTGTTTGAATATATTAGAAAAGTAAAACATGTTCCACCCTTTGTATATAAGTCTGTAAATCTTTTCTCAAAATCACTTTTTCATTTTTTCCATCAAGGTATATCCAATGCCAGGAAAATGGTTTCACATTAATATCTCATTTCTGTTAGATGTTAAGCTAAATTGTTTCACATGCCAAGAATGATTTCATGAAGCAGTGAAGTGGAGCTTTCCAATTGTGCTGCTTTAAAGTAGTTCAACAAACTCCCTGTGAGATGTTGAGAGAATTTCTCACCAATTGGCCAGCCATAATTATTATTCTGTAATCCAGAAGTCTGGTGTGTTGGCCAAATGGTTGAGGGACTTGTAGGAAAATATCCAAGAACAAAGTATTCTGACCACCTTGACTGCCTTGCATCTCTAGCCTTTAATTAAAGCATTGATCCATTCAATTTATAACAGCTTATCTATTACAGTGATATGTTTAGCTCCTAGTAGATATTACCTGCAGAGATGAGATGCTAGAGCACAAATGCAGAAAATACCACACAAAACAGGCTCAGGTTTTCCCCTCACCTGCTTGAGAGATGAACCTGGATGCATTTTGCAAGGTACTCAGACTCTTCACTCACATTTCTAAGTCCAGCCCCACAGATACTCATGACCCACACACCATGTGGAAGACATGGAGACACTTCATCTCCCACATGATGCTTACAAATCTTTCAAATGGTTGGTAAATTGAAACACTGAATTGCAAGTCCACTCGAAATCAGAGAAGGCTGTATTTTTCAAATATAGTTGTTCTAAAAGTTACTCCACAATAAAATCAGAGAAATTAAAATATGAAGGTACTTGTAAAGCACTGTGAATCCCTCACCTCTTGGAGAAGCATACAAAACCTAAAAGAGTTGTACTAATTAGGAAGTGAAAGCTGTGCTGGATATTCTTCTCTCTCTTTCCAAAGCAAGAAAAGAAAAATTTGTATATTTAAATATTTTAATCTAAACTTATTGAGACATTATGAGGTTATGACAAGTTACCTTTGGTCTTTGCAATTGCAAGAGGTGCTCAAAGTGATGACTATTAGCTTCCAGACATTTATCATTTCCTTATTATTATGTCAGCAAATGGCAAACTGCTCAAATGTGTATACATTTTTAGTGGCTCTCTCTCTCTCTCTCTCTCTCTCTCTCTCTCCTTCCTTCCCTGTTTCTCTCTGTCTCTATTTCTCTCAATATATATGTTTTCATTCTAACTTAATATCAAATTCAAATAAGAGGAATTAGGATTCAACAGATTT
The DNA here is from genome assembly GCA_004027295.1 of Dolichotis patagonum. NCBI lineage: Eukaryota > Metazoa > Chordata > Mammalia > Rodentia > Caviidae > Dolichotis > Dolichotis patagonum. The sequence continues at coordinate 5,841 of PVJX010014100.1, forward strand.
AGCATTACATTAGAAATTCTGGGTAAATTATTTTTTCAATACAAATACACTGTAAAATGCCACCTTATTTTTGTAATGCTTACAAGAAAAAGTATACAAATCACCCAATGTAAGAGTCAAGTCCAGCCATGAAATAGGTACTTGATATAAAACAATCTCTGTATTATAACACACCAACTAGTAGATTGCTAGTTCCTGTTCATTCATCCATAATAATATAGTATGTACCCTTTATATGCCATACAAGGGCTAAGGTGAGGTAAAAACAACCATATTACTCAAAAAATAATAATTCCTGAATAACTGGCAAAGACATGTAGACAGTGTGATCAAAACATACATTGAATGTTCAAATTTTTTAAAAGTATTAAAGCTAGAATTTCAGGACCACAGTTAGTGATCATGAAAAGAAAGATCTCTTCAGAATAATCAAAAATCAAGAAATAACATTTCAACAGCTACAAGATGTTGCAAAGAAAAATAGTATAAGAATAGTTGGTGTCAATAAAAAGCAGGAGCCAACACAAATGGTATTTTTAAAAAACTAAAGAAATAATAGGAGAAAATTTATTAAGCATTGCAAAAGAATCTGACATGCAGATAAGTGAGGCATACTGTCTTGGCTACTTTTCTCTCATAGATGAGACAAAATACCTGACACCCAGAATGAGGAAAGCAAAGGTTTATTTAGCTTACAGTTTTTGGAGGTTTCAGTCCATACTCAGCTGCTGCAAGGTAGGGTGATGTAGCTGAGGAGCAACTATTCATAGCAGCTGCATGCATCAAGAGTGAACAGAAAGCACACCTCATCCCTCCCTTATATTACACATAAGTTATACACCTTGGGGGGAGTGTGAAGCAATCAAGCCACCAATCCCAGCTCTAAACAACAAACCAACACTAGAATCACAAACACTAGAATCAGCCACCCTAGAAGGCCCACCTCCCATAACTGTGTGAAACTTTGGGGGGACCTTTAAACAAATCACAATACATATAGAACTCCAATTAACCATAATCAAAATAAATCTATACCCAGACATACAATAAAGATCTCACAAATTCAACAAAAGAACAAAATATTAAAAGAAATTATAGAAAAAAAAAGATTACCTGTAAAGGAAAGCCCATCAAAATAATGGCAGACTTTTCAAGACAAATCCTCAACTCAAGAAGAGTTTGAAATGAAGTATTTCAAGTATTGATAGAAAACAACTTCCACCCAGAGTGATGTGCTCTATCTCTCAAAGTTAATGAAGAAATAAGACAGCTTCATGGCAAAGAACAGCTGAAGAAATTCATGACCACCAAAGTAACACTAAAAAGGATACTGAAAGATATTCTAGACAAAGATAAAAATGGCCACAATTTCAAGAACAATAGCAAAATGAAATGACCAAGCAGGGCAATCAATTAAACAGAATTAATAAGTATGGAAACAAAAGCAGGAAAATAACATGACAAAAATAAACCAATATATATCAGTTATAACCACCAATGTAAATGGCCTCAAATTGCCAGAATGGGTCAAAAAACAAGATCCATGCTGTCTACAAAAAACACATTAAACTCAAAAAGAAATTCATATGCTAAAAGGTTGGGAAACAGTACTCCATAAACAGGAATCCAAAAAAAAAAAAAAAAAAAAGCATGCGTAGCTATTCTGTTTACAGATAATGCAAACTTCAAACCAAGAATGATCAAAACAGATAAAGAAAGTCATTACATTCTTGTTAGGGGAAAACTCCAAGAGGAAGAGATAACAATCATAAATATGTATGCACCAAACATGGGAGTACTCAAATATATAAGACAAATATAAATAGACATGAAAAATCAAATGTATGACACAATTATAGTGGGGGACCTTAATGCCCCACTGTCACATATAGATAGATCAACCAGAGAAAAAAATCAGCAAATAAATATCAGAATTAAGTCAAAGCTGTGAACAAATGGACCTATTAGTAGATGTCTAAAGTGTGTTCCATGCAACATCAGGATACACATTCTTCTCTGCTGTACCTGGATGTTTTCTACAATAGAGCATAGGGTCGGGGATTTATCTGAGCAGCATAAGTGTCTGCCTGGCAAAAACAAGGTCATGAGTTCAATCCCCAGTACCAATAAATAAATAAATAAATAAATAAATAAATATTAAGGCCGGGCATTTAGCTCAGTGGTGTAAATGCTTCCTGGCAAGCGCAAGGTCATGAGTTCAACTCCTGGTAAAAAAAAATAAAATAAAATAAAATAAAATAAAATACAGCATATACAAGCCCATGGAACATGCTTAAATACCTGCAGAAGAACTGAAATTATCGCTTGTATATTATCTGACCATAGTGCAATGAAATTAGACACTAATGTCAAAAGAAACCACACAACCTCCATAAACACACAGAAATTAATTAATACCTTCTTGAAAAACCAATGGGTCACAGATGAAATTGAAAAAGAAATTAAACAATATCTGCAACTCAGTGAAAATGCAGATAAGATACAGTATACCAGAACCTGCAGGACACAATGTAAGCAGAGGAAAATTTATAGCTGTGAATTTTTACATCAGGAAACAGAAAAGGCACAAATAAATAAACCTAATGTTACACCTTAAGCTTCCAGAAAAAGAAGAGAAAGTCAAGCCCAAAACCCATAGAAAGAAAGAAATTATAAATATCAGCGCAGAAGTTAATTCAACTAAGACTAAGAAAACAATAAAAAGAATTAGTGAAACAAATTGTTGGTTCTTTCGAAGAATAAATAAAATTGATAAACCATTAGCCAAACTTATCAAAAAAGGAAACAAAAGACTCAAATTCATGCAAAGAGGAAAGTAAAGGGTGAAATCACCACAGATCCTGTGAGAATTCAGAAGATCATCAACACCTACTTTGAAAATTATTATTCTCATAGGATGGGAAACACAGAAGAAATAGACAGATTCCTAGGTATATGTGAATTACCAAAGCTGAATCAAGAAGATATAAAAATTCTGAATAACCCAATATCAATCAATGAAATAGAAAATGTAATTAAAAACCTATGAACAAAGAAAGGTCCAGGCCCAGCCCAGGCAGATTCACTGCTGAATTCTATAAGAAATTTTGAGATTTAACACCAACACTACTCAGACCCCTTAATGAAACTGAAAAGGAAGCAATACTCCCCAACTGATTCCTAGCAGTAGCAATTACCCTGATACCAAAATCAGATAAAGACCCAACCAAAAAATCTCCCTAATGAACATAAATGCAAAAATTTTCAATAAGATACTAGCAAGCAGAATGCAGCAAATCATGAAGATTATACACCATGACCAAGTGGGATTCATCCCAGGAATCCAGGGATGATGTTTCAACATACACAGATCAATAAATGTAATACACCATATCAACTGAGCCAAGGACAAAAATCACATGTTCATCTCAATAGATGCAAAAAAGCTTTTGACAAAGTCCAACACTTGTTCATAATAAAAACCCTGCAGAAAATCAGGGTTTTTATTATGAACTCTAACTCAATCCAGTAAAAAGTTTATATATGAACTCTATCTCAATCCAGTAAAAACAATCTATTACAAACCAACAGGCAACAAAGCACAAAATGGAGAAAAACTCAAGGCTTTCACTCTAAAATCAGGAAGAAAACAAGGAGGTTCACCATCACCACTCCTGTTCAATATAGTTTGGAAACACTAGGCAAAGTAATTAGACAAGAGAGAATAAGCTTCTCACTGGTGACTCTCTCTGGTGGTACACATCCATGCCATCTGAGCACATCATTTCCATGCCTTGAAAAATTGAGGAAATCAAGGATTTCCTGCTCACAGCAAGGCAGAAAAATGCCAAATCTATCAAGATAAAGAAGAACAAAGAAAACGTGAAGTTTGAAGTTCCATTCCCCTGATGTCTTTATAACTTGGTCATCACAGACAAAGAAAAGGCAGAGAGACCTAAGCAGTCTTTGCCCCCAGGTTTGATGGTAAAGGAGTGAAATGAACCAGCCAAACTGATATGAAGTACATTAAAAAGCTTCAAAAGTCAAAAAGAGAGAGATTGAGTGGGGGGAAGAGAGAGAGAGAAAGGGGGGGGAGAGAGAGAGAGAGAAAGACAGAAAAGAAGTTAAACAATCATCATTTACAGATGATAAGATACTCTACAATGAAAACCCCAAAAACTCCACCAAAAGACTTTTATATTTAAAAAGCAAATTCAGTAACTTAGCTGGATACAAAGTCAACACTCAAAAATCAATAGCATTCCTGTACAACAACAACAAACTCACTGATATGGAAATTAGGAAAAACCACACCCTTTACAATAGAGTCCAAAACAATGAAATTCTTAGTAATCAATATAACAAAGGAAGTAAAGGGCCTATATATTGAACATTATAGTACTGTAAAAAAGGATTTTGAAGAGAATATCAGAAAATGGAAGGATATTCCTTGCTCATGGATAGGAAGAACAAAATAGTGAAAATGGCCACACTCCCAAAATTGTGATACAGATTTAAGAAAAGCCTGATGAAAATATCATAAGCATAAGTCACAAAACTAGGGAAAACATTCCTAAAATTTATCTGAAAACACAAGAGCCCTAAAATAGCAAAAGCTATTGTGGCCAACAAAGGCAAAGAAGGACACATCCCAATCCTTGACTTGAAATTTTAGTGCAAAGTTAATGTGATACAATAAGCATTGTACTGCCAAAAAACAAACAAACAAACAAAAATCAGACCTGAGGACCAGTAGAACAAATCAGAAGGTGTAGAAACAAGTACAAATAAAGTCAGCCACCTTATCTTTGACAAAGGGGCCAAACATGTTCACTGGAAGAAAGATATCCTCTTTAATAAATGGTGCTGAAAAAACTGGCTCTTTACATGCTGAAGACTAAAACTAGACCTGTGTCTGTCACCATGGACTAAAGTCAAAATGGATCAAAGATCTTGATATTAAAACAGAAACACTAAATCGAGTGAGAGGAAAAAATAGGTGGAAATATTGAAGACATAGATCTAAGTAGATAATTCCTGAATAAAACCCAGACCGCACAGCAAAGACTTCAAAGAATCAACAACTGGGACTTAATCTTACTAAAATTTTTTTGCACAGCAAAAGAAATCACCAACAAAGTGAAAAAAACCCACATTGTGAGGAATAAAATTAGTCATTTGTCCCTCAGACGAAAGACTTCTACCTAGAACATAGAAAGAATTGAAAAAACTCAGACCTACAAATTCAAAGACCCAACGCAAACCTGGCTATCTGAGATGAATACACTTCAGATGAAGAAATACAAATGGCAAATAAATACAGGAAAAATTTCAGACATCATTAATCATTAGAGATGCAATTTAAAACTGCATTGAGATTTCTTTTCACCCCAGAAAGAATGGCTATCAAGAAATCAACCAATAACAAATGCTGAAGTGGCTATGGGGAAAAAGAAACCCTTCTCCACTGTTGGTGGCAGTGTAGACTGATACAAACAGTGAGAATCAGTGTGGAGATTCCACAAAAAAACTAAGATTGAAGGTCTCATTTGACTCAGCTATTCCACTGTCAGATGTCTTCCCAGAAGAATGAAAAAATCACACCACAGTGATATGTGTGCAAGAATGTTTATAAGCAGCACAATTTATTATAGCTAAATTTTGGAAACCACTCAAATGCCTATCAAACAATGAATGGATTTAAAAGATGTAGTATTTTTATACAATGGAGTACTATTCAGCCTTAAAAAAGGAAAACTTGAGACTTTCACAGGTAAATGAATGCAACTTGAGACCACACTCATTAGTGAAATAAATCACTCACATGTGTAAACACTGTATTGTCTCCCTGGTGTGAGAAACTGAAAGAGTAAATAAGGTCTAAAATCTTCAATAGATACTATGAAATGGGAAGAAATTATTAAAAAGAAAAAAGGAACTAGGATGAAAAAAGGGGGAAGGATAGTAAAGAAAAAAGAAAGTTATAATTAGTATTAGTAACAAAGTTATACTATTAGTGTCTCAGTTCATCAGAAAGGAAGTTTTGCAGATACATATGTAAAATGGATCTAACCATATGAGTATTAACTGTTCTTTTTCAAGAACTAATACAATTAGTAGTATATCTGAGCAATCTTTTTGAAGGTAATATGGAATGATACAACCATTGTTAAATTCCTATTATCTTGTTCTGTAAACTTCTACTGTTACTGTTTTGGGTTTGTTGTTGTTTTGTCTTTGGCTGTTTGTTTTTCTTAGCTGTGTCTTATTTTGCATTAAATAAATAAAAAAAGAATTAGTAGAACCAATAAATAAATAAATAAAATACAATAAAACAATGAGATTTGCTAATAAAAAAGGAAAGTTTTTGCCAATATCAACTGGAGAAATTATTATGCTCATAACTTGTATGCTGAGCAACTACTTTAATGATAACAGCATGTAATGTATTAACCATGATGGTTCTCCTATTATTTTGTTGTGAAATTTTGTTTTACTTTTCTCCATAAAAAAGTATTGTAGTAAAATATTAATCACTGCCCCCCCCAAAATGTTATCCATCACTTATCCCAGCATTCTTGCTGTTTACTTTTTAAAAACTTTTTGTTGGATATGCTTATGAAGCATAGTAATTGCATTCATGCTGGGGAATGCATGCATATCCATATTGCAATTTGATCATTGTTACTCTGTCTTCTTTGAATCCCTTTCTCAGGTCTGCAGAGTCAACCTCCCTATTTCTTACCATCTCTCTTTTATTTTGTGCTTTACATTATTTGTATTTTGGGTCTCTTCTATTAGACTGCAAAGCAGTGGTAGAAGTCATCTTTCATGAGTTTCTTTGGTTGCACTGTCCTGGCTGCCTGGATGTCCTGATCTATTTCAAACATTGACGTCTCATGACCATTTTGACTTTGCAGAAAAGCCAGAAGTCACAAGGTGCCAGACTCAGTGAATAAGGTGGATGAAGACCTTACTCTCCTGTTTGGACTTGGCAGAAATTGTCAAAATGCTCTGAATTGATTCGGACAAGAGACAACCACAAAAAGACACTCACAGAAGAAGACTTCCAGAACTGCTTTGGAAAGTGGAAAAAATAATTCGATAAGAATGTTCAAAGCAACAGGGCATATTTTAAATGAGTTAATGACAATACTTCTTAGGCCTCTAATATTATTATTTTTAATTTAAGCATTTATTTTGTTTGGTTGACAATAAAATCAAGGTCCAGTTAATATAAAAAGCGATGAGTAATGGAGTGATACACATGCCTTGTACTTTTCTAAGAATTTAAATAGTTTTAACCAATTGAATCTTTATGACATCCATAGCATATTTATTATTAGTATTCCATTTTATGCTCCATTGCTTGAGGTCACATGGCTAATAAGTTCAAGAGATGAAATTTAAATTAGGTGGTCTATATCTAATATCCAGGGTTTTAACCACCAAGCCATGCTGCCTTTTAAGCAAAGAAAATATTAGCTTTAAGCCTGTTAAACATTTAGAGAATTAGCATCTTGTAAATGACATTTTAGCAGGTGGTTATCTAAGAGTTACAAATCAGGAGGTAGAAGAAGGGTATCAGAGGAGGACAGCAGGCAGTCTCCTAATCACTCCATTCCTGCTCTGTACTTGTGAACCTCTATAGAAAAAAAACTACCTTCAATGCCAACCTGTACTAGAAGTTACTCAGGTTTGATTTACTAGGCTTATTTTATTAGGTTGGTCTATTATGTTTTAGGTTTATTAACTACATGTATTAATAAGCAAGCATCAAATAAAATAATAAGTTAATTCATTTGAATCTGCTGAAGTACTAGGTCTTTTAAAACAAGAGCAGGAACGACCAGAAATCATATTCCCTGTAATAATAGTCATAATACCTGAACTTGCTATGAATTTTTAAAATTACTCTGTCTTTCAATTGTTTCTAAGTGTTCTCAGAGCAAAAAATACTTTTGTTTTGATTAAAGTAATTTGCCTCACTTTTCTGTGTTATCCCAGATTATGGTCTGCAAAGATCATGTAAGTTGTGATGAAAATGGCTCCTTTTCTGAAAATTAGCACTTATTTTTGCTTAGGTATATTAGCAGAGACTAAGCAATGCTGCAGTGACTAGATATCCCTAAATTTCAGTGCCTTAACACATTGCAAATGCATTTATTTCTTACACATGGTCTTCACAGTTTCACAAGAGTTCTCCTACTTGTGATCTAAACTGATCGAGGATCTACTACCCATAGTTGATCTCTCTACACACAAACCTGTGTCATCCCTGCCAAAAGGAAGAGAGATTGGAGGGCCACTTACTAACCCTTTTGTATTTGGGCCTGTATTTGAAACACAATTTTATATATAGTTTATTCACCCAAATCAGTACTTTTCCCACCTTACTATTACTCCAGGTGTGCAGCAGGAAAAGGAGCAAAGTTTGCCTGAGTGTTAGAAATCTCTATCATAGTGAATTTGTAAAGACCCCATATTATACAGACCGACCACAGTATAGAAGGTCTGATATCAAATGTACCAGCGTGATGTACTTACTACTGCCCTTGCTATAATGATAGACCACAAAATGTAAATGCATTGTTTCCTAAGTACTATGTTGGCAACTGTATGTAAGAATCTAACTGCAAAGGACAGCTCTGCAACCAAAGTATTATCAGTTGCACTTTTAAAGTAAAAAATCCGAAAGTCAGAAAATTTAGCAATTTATTTAAGATCTTACCAATAAGGAGTGAGGGGTACTTTACTTAGGAGTTCATTCTTATTTCAAAGTTTTGTGAAATACTAGCTGTGGTAAAGCACTATGGTGAATGTTCAAATATATATATATATATATATATATATATATATATATATATATAAAACAGTAAAAGATATTTTCCATTAATTCCCCACAAAATACACACTCTTGCTTTAAATACTTATTATTCTTGCCGCTTTCCAAAAACAGTTCTGAAAGTCCTCTTTTGCGATTATCTTTCACTGTATTATTGTGGCTGCTAGATTTTTTTGACAAAAATTGCCTTAAGCCTTTTGAGTCAATTCAGGACGTTAAGGCAGCCATCAAAACACATTCACCAAAAAGGACTTCTAAGCTGCTTCAGAAAAATGCCAAGAACTCTGAGACACATGGGTTCAAAAGGAGGGGGAATGATTTTAGTGGACTATGGGCAGTGTCTTTTACCATGATATTTTAAAATCGGATTCTTTTTATATTCACTATTTGTTGGTCACACATTGTGCTGGGTTTCTTTCTCTAAACCTAAGAGAAGTATCTGGAAATTCAAAGCAATGTAAATTAGACACAACTGCTATAGGCACACAGAAGCCTCTTAAAGAACTTAGTACTGAAATAGTCAATGGATACACAAAAGTTACTTAACTACATTTTTTTAGCATTTTCCTGTTGATGATAATTATACTGCTACTCTATTTAGAGTTTGTGACAGTTAAGCTTCATTGTAAACTTTATGAGCTGGAGAAATATCTAGAGGTTTAGTAAAGCACAGTTCTGGCACTGTTTCCCTTCTGGGTCACTGTATCATAAACTAAGCAGCATTTTCCCAATCTCCCATTCTACTGTGAGGCTTCTGATTTTGAACCAGACAATCATTCACTGAAACCCTGAAAAATGTAAGCTAACTAAGCTTCTCCTCCTTTAGTGTGGGCATTGGGTATGAAAATGCTGATCAGTCGAGAGCTTATACTTCACCAAAGGGTTAGAGCTTATACATCCATCATCTTCTCGCTTGCTTAACCTTGGAGTGTAGGCATTTTAACATCCTGTGATAGATGAGAAGCTGAGATTCAACGGAATTTAACTGACTTGAAATAGATTGCAATTCACAATGGAAAAAAATCTAAAGTTTGAATTTACTTCAATACTGAGAATTGAACTCAGAGCCTTTTCACTGGGATATCCCTCCAGTTCCTTTATTTTAAGACAGTTTCTTGTTAAGTCACTAAGTTGCCAGGTTATACCCAAACTTGTGATCCTCCTGCCTCAGCCTCTGAGAATACTGCGATTGTAGACATTCACCACAACACCTGGCTTGAATTTACACATTTTTGGCACAGAATCCACAAGTTTTGAGCCGTGTTAGACAACTCTAACTTGAAGTTTCTTAGCACTCTTAAGTGAGCTAAACTGATACCATCATAGACTCCCCATTTAGTAAAGATGTGTTATGTATGTGTGCAAACTTCCCACCAGGAATGTAACAATATGTCATGCAAACATCTACTAATAAAAAACACAAACAGGAGAAATAATGGTAACAATCCAGCCTCACCTCTAACCAGATAACACTATTAAAAAGCTGAATCTATGAAAATCGGTGCTTTTTTTTTAAAAAACTCAGTGGCTTAAGCACTTGCTTGGCAAATACGAGATTGCGAGTTTGATCCCCTGTACCAAAAGAAAAAAAAAGTTGGTGCTTTTATCTCTGAAAAAGAAACGTGAAAATGTACTGTCCAACCTCACTGATTATCAAGGGAAATTAGATGCAGAAGAAACCTGGGCCACAGCAGGATTTTTTATTTTTCTATAGCCAGTGAAAGACAAGTAAGATCCACTTTCACTATGGAGCATATGAAGAGCAAAGACCACACTGAGATGCTCTGCTTCGTGACTGTCCCCATCTCTGCTGACAAACTAGAGAAGGGATTTTTTAACTTCAGTGTAACCACTGGACATCATGAATATACGAAGACAAGTTGATGATTAAGTTTTATAACAATACTTGTGTTAGACCTGTCTCCTACCAGTCTAGAGGGGGATTCATAGAAACACAGTACAAAGGAATCTGAACTGACTAGTCTGATAACCAGGGAGCCCAGTTACTAGTCTGCTAGATTCTCATAGCAATGACTTCTGCAGGGCTCCAATAAACATGCCAAATCACATTCTCACTCTCTAACAATTTCCTTGGGAGCTGAGTGCCAAGTGTCTCTTTGGGGCTACAAGGGAGCAGATTTGAAGGTTACGATGGTCACATTTTCAAATACTAGATGCAAAAGTTGGTTATACAACTTTAGGAGGAAGCATTTTTTAAAAAGCCAGTTGAGAGAGATTATGAAAAACATCCGGTGCTTTCACAATTCATTCTCTTAACAAGCATTAAATTTACTTATGTGTAAAATCTTGTCAGGTCTGCTTCAGCAGTAATGAAAAATGGTTCAGTTGGACGGATACAAATGTTTATTGGACAGAGCTAAATGTCTGTCAGGATTAACAGGTGTTGCTTGTGTCTATGTCCAGAGAAGATGTAATCATCCTGCTTTTCATCATCTGTTGCTTTTTTAATTTCCTCTCTCACTGAGAATCCCATGTCACACACACAATTGTATCACTGATATATATATATATATATATATATATATATATATATATATATATATCACATCAGTTTGGATGCTAGAATGAGTCACACTTTGAAAATAAAGGGGGAAAGACCATACTTTCCAAAAAGTTGTTTGGAACTACTGAAGAAAATGAATTATCAGCATCCATTTGCATACAGTGCAAATCATGAGACAAACCATATTTCCATTTCAAACTAAAAATACCCAATAAAATTCTCATTATTTTGTAACTTCTAATGGGTTATTACAAAGCAGTCTGTGACTGCAGGTTCATGCAGGCTTAAAGGCACCTGGGTTTGCGATGAAGGGAATTAACCACAAAGTTGCTTCCTGGAATTGAGTAGGCTGCCTGTTTTCTGCCAGCCTCAGTTTTTTCATCTGGAAAAGGGGGTTGGAAATACTTGTTCACAGGGAGCAGTGAATATAGCATGAATTCACTGTGGTGCAGAGTCTGTGTAAATTGTAAACTAGAATGTAAAATATTAGTTATTAGTATATATCATGTAAAATGACTCATATAATTTTAAATCTTGTCAGGAATGTATGAATCTTTGCATAAGGTAGCGACCTTGCCCTTAAATATTCTGGGAAGAGGACAGGTTAAAACATGTAAGATCTAAATAGGAAAATGTAAACACATAGGATGAATAAGATATAAATGGATTTGAAAGTAGATCGAAACCCTCTAGACCAACTCCTCCACTCTAACTCTCTCCTATTTTCTGGAGCTTGAACAGTAGATATTTTGAAGGATATAACTGTATACTGGGGGTCTCCTGTGGAGAAGATCATGATGTCACACTTTTAATGTTAAATTTTTAAAAATGTAGTATCAGCCTAAGCAAAAGTTTCAATGGAGGAAACATAGCCTAGAGCACATGATTCTCTAACGATTGGTGAGCACAGGCTATCAACTACCATGGCCATGGAATGCGTTTTGGATTCCTATTCCTCAAAATCAGGCAACAAATTCTCAAGAGATCTTTTCTTAACCTCTGCTCTCCCCAACCTCCCTTGGGTTAGGTAGGCTTTCTCTAGTCCACACCTAATTTACAGTTTTATTTATATTTATGTCTCTTTCTACAGACCACTGGCTCATTGACAGCAGAATTATCATCTCAGTTTTTTTTATCAGATTGCCTATGATCTTGCTGGTATCGATAAAGCATTTCAGTAAATGTTCTGGAAGAATTAAAAATTTAAAAGGATTTGTTAGAAATAATAATTTTTAAAGTCTTTAGAAATGTATCCTTTCTGTTAATGAACGCACATAAAAGACATTGTTAAATATTCTTTTCTCAACAAAAAATTAATGAAAATTACAATAAAAATTTCCTATTATTGTATTAGAAAATGAATTAGACCACACCAATTAAGTTCTGAGACCTATAAAGTCAGTATGTTATCATTAAAAATAACCATCTCAATTTTGTTATTTTTATCACACCATCTCCCTAAAGTGCTCACTAACAGTATTTGTCTAAATGAGGAAATCTGTAGGTTAATGCTTATATAATGGTGAATGAAAAAACTGGGAAGCATATTAATACTTTTGTGACTATCAAAGTAGAGTGGAAAAGATAACATTTCCTTATATGACAAATGAATGGATGATTGGATAAATAGGTAAATGAATGAATGAGAATACTGATAGCAAAAACAGAAGAAAAATTGCAATAAATATGTAGTAAAATGACATCCATATATTCCCAAACCTACATACATACATGTCTATATATTATTTTTATACATGATTATTTTCTCTCATTCTGGAAATAAATGATAATTATAAAATGTGTATTAATACACAACAAGGAACCAGTTTGCTTTTAGGATGTAAGAACAACACTTTTCACCATGTTAACTCATTAGTTCGCATCAGTCAATAAATCTTGTTAGCTGATGCTTTCTTTACCTTCTTTGGCTTCTTTCCCAACTCTGAGTTCTTAGGAAAGGAGCATGAAAGTTTTCTTGAGCTTGGCAGTGGACACTTGTATGTCATCAGTGTGATGTCTTCCTGTGTTCATATTTTCGCATGAGATATTGTCTTAGTTACTTTGTACTCGTCACTGAGACAAAATACCTGATGCCCAAAGTTGGGAAAAGAGAGATTTGTTTCTTACAGTTTTTGGAGGTTTCAGTCCATACTCAGTTGGCTCCAAGGCAGAGTGGAATGGCAGGGTGACAGTTCATGGCAGCTGCAAACAGCAAGGTGGAAACCCACCAGAGAGAGACACGCCTTCTTCCTGCCATTACATCACATCCTGGCTCCACCCCTAGGTGGTGCATCACTCACACCACCAATCCAAGCACTAAGCAATGAACCAATCACAAATGCGTAATGCAAAGGTATGAGGCTTGGAGGCCACCAACATAAATCATGACAGGTACTTGTTCTGATTCTGCTTTACATTGTTCACATGGACTTTGCTGCTCACTTCACGATACTGCCTTAAAGATTAAACAGAATTTTCATACACCTCATGAGGATAACAAGACACAAGGTATGGGGTTGATGTTCTCAGCATCTCCTTTCCCAAAATAGACACTAATTGAATGCATATTAAATAATGTTGGGCTACTTGTGCACAAAAACTATTTCTACATATATGAAGAGATAAACACTTATTGAGTATTAATTATCTAAATGTTATAGACCTCTTTCCTTGTCTAACCTTCATCCCTTACTAATCGTCAATAAAGTTAGTAAGCATAAACCTCTGCAGTCAGAGAAAGATGTGACTAATATATTACAATTATTTGTTTTTCTTCTTAAATCCCATAAGGGCATAATTTTTCAAGATGTGGTTAATTAGTGTACAATCTCTGTATCAATGTTAGTCCAAACATCAGCCAGTATGTTAACTTGTTTCTTATGTCAGTCACAGAAATACCCACATGGAAAAATAGTAAAAACAATAGATGTATAGCATTCTTATAAAAGGCAGAGATCACTGATCTCCCTTTTTCCTTCTCTCTCTCCCTTTCTTTTCTTTCTTTCCTACTGATGTTCACACATGCCAAAACATTTGGCTAGAACACATGTAAAAACACTGGTATTTTTCAGCATCTATATAGTGGCCTAAGACTTAATGTTTTTAGAAAATAGAGAAAAATGTAGCTCTGAAATATTTCTTATGTTACTCATCAAGGCCAATGATCATCAAAACTACACATTAAGCATGTATTTTCAACAGTCTCCCACCTTTCTTCTGGGAACTCCCTTCTTACCATTTCAAGTATTCCCAACATTCATTAATGGCCAACCTTTCTCTGTGCAAAGCACAAGATCTGAAGTTAAAAATCTTAGATTTGGCATCAGTCACCACTACATACTAGCGTGTGAGCATGCACATGGAGAAGCCAACTCCTTAAGTCTTGGCTTTACATCTGTTTTTGATATGGGGTTTTACCTCATAGCAAATTTCTAAATAGTGAAAACTATACCTCTCATTCAAGCATGCAGTAAGACATCAAAGCTTTATCTAACTTGGTAATGAAGAAAGAAGCATGGATAAATCTAGTTCAAAGAAAACTTAGAGAAACTGAGTAGACAAAGCTCTGAAAAGAAAAGGAAAAATGTTGGAATAAGACTACTACATAACTTTTACAGTCATCTTTTCCACTGGATGGAAGGAATGTATATGTGTACTACAAACAATACATCTCAAAATGTATAATTTTAGAGAATCATGGTGCTAATCAGTAATATGACAACCAAAAGTACTTTCACCTAGAGAAGTGAGTATTTCTTAGGCAGACCTGTCAGACAATGCTCCAGTAAAACTGAATCTACATGAAATAATATTACTGTATATCCTTTCCAAATTTTGGACAATATTTATCAAATATTCATAAATGTGAATTTCACATTTATTATTATTATAATTGCTATTATAGGTTTCAACACAATCTTTTTTTTTTATTTTGAAGAAGCTTAGAAGTCTGTGTGAAATTATTTCTTTCACTTAAAAAAAATCCACGATGTAAGTCATTCAGCTAGAGATGAGGAAAGAATTTCAAAGCTGTAAGAAGTTTTGAATATATAAGGAAAATACACAGGAAAATAAAGTATTTTCAGCAGAAGTTTTGAACAATAGAAGAACAAAATTGAAGCTAGAAACTTCATAAAATTCTGCCTAGGAAGAAATGGACACAGATAAAATCTTTCTTCCCATGTGTAGCCAGGTAGCCAATACCCAGAAAAATATGGCCTCTTTGAACTGAAAAGTTAGACATAGACAATTAGTACTCAGTTAACTCATCATGCTTGGAGAACTAAAAAGAGTTTATTGTAAAAAAAAACAGCAAGGAGAAAACCAATGAGAGATGACAATGGGAAAGTGAGATATGGTGAACTTGTGAAATATTCTTCCTCATATTCACAGAAATTGCCAACAAATGATTTTGTGGCATTAGAGGGAAAGATGATTGAACTAGAAGCCAAGACACCTGATTTCTATAACCCATTAATTCAATGACTAATGGCAATTATTTCAAACAGTACCTAACTGGCCAATATTTTCTATCTATAAAATGAGTGGTACTGGGCTTCATGAGGTTCATGAGTTGTGTAGCATGTTGAAATGCTGGAAAGTATATTTTGAGACAGAGTTATTAAGTATATATCCAGGAACAACAGTTGGGATGTGAAGTGAAAATAACAAGGACCTGACGGAATGGATGATCCATAATGCAAGGCCGGGGGAAGCCTTGGTCAGATCCACTGAAGTTCTAAAGGTCCAGTGGTCCCTCAGAGCAATTCCAAGTTAGGCTCCATGGACAAGCTCTTACTCTCACACTGACCAGCCACTGGGTTTCTCCAGAACAGGGTGTAACTTTGAGCAAAGTGGCTCTATGGATGGCATACTGCCTTGAAGGCTGGCAGTAAAGACCACCGGCTAATATCAACTCTCAACAACAAGGAAAAGAAGTCTTTGCAGGGAAACTTGGGTGGCTCCTTAGAGACTATCACAAGGAACCCCACAGTTATTCATATTCTGTCCTATTCATTTGGGTCCTGCCTTCTTTTCCCTTCCCCTACTCTGATTCACCTAGATGAAATTACTTATAGATTTTTGAAGTTGCCCTAAAAATATGCTGTCTTACCAACCTCTAGCTGTACTACTGCTATGGTCTTAACAGGTATTATGTCTTCTAGATGTTTCTAGAACATCCCAGTTGTGATCTAAGTTGCCTATTGTGTACTCACTATGTGATATTCATCATTCTATATTTATGAATCAGACTGTCCTTAAACTGTATCAATTGGGACTTTAGTCATCTTTCTAAAGCATGAGGTGTACATACAGATAAAAAATGTTTCTTTGCTTAAGATAAATAAATGAATATGAAAATTTCAGAGATAATGAGTCAGAATAAGATTGCAAGTATCTCAACCTGTGAGTTGAAGAACCTATCCTGAAAAGTGAAAAGATTTTTTAAAAAGTAAGGGGAAAGAGGAAATACCAGCCCACTTCCATCACTGAATGGTCTCCATAAAGTCATGGATTGGTGCTACCTTACCAGAACCCTGGCATGGGTTGGAGTAGAGGCAGGGGTTGGGTTTCTGGGTATGGAGCTATCTAGGAGTCAAGATTTTTTTTATTACTTTGCCTCTTAGTGCTATATTCTAATCGTGAACTTTGATTTCTTCTCCTCTGTTGGTCTCCTTTGGCTTTAGAATTCAAAAAAAAAGAAAGAAGAAAAACAAAAACTTGTATGCATGTCTTCACTATTGTCTTACCCATAAGCAGAAACTTGAATTAATGTTTTGTGCAAAGTTGTTCAAATGCTCCTGTCCCTCATCTTTCAAAAATTCTAACCATACAAGCTTATTTCAGAAATACTTTCTAATGGATTTTCATAGCATTTTTTCCTTTACTCAAGTGTTTTCAAATGTTTAAACCTTTTTATCATTAAAACATCTCAGTGTGGGCTCCACTAATGTCTACATTTTTCATACAGAACACAATACTTGGCCAAATAGCCAAAAATTTGCTTACGGTCACACAGCTGGGTTGAACCTGGTTTTAAACAGAGTTGTTTGAATTCAAAGTCCATTATCCTTCCTTTTTTACCTATCATGGATAAGAGTCCTGCCATATTTCTTTTTGTGGTTTGTTTTTGTTTTTGCTTTCTTGCTTTGTTTTATGTCTTTTTGAGGCAGGGTCTTACTAAGCAGTTCAGGTCTACCTTGACCCCACTTTGTAGTCCAGGCTGGTCTTGAACTCGCAATGATCCCCCTGCCTCAGCCTCCTAAGTGCTGGGATTACAGGTGTGAGCCACCATGCCTAGCTCCTGCTCTATGTTGTTTTAAGTCCCACTATTAGACATTTATTTGCTATTTGTAGATTTTGATTCTCAAACAATTACAAGATAAATATCATAAATAAAATATGAATATGATGACTCAAACAAAAGTAGAAAAGTAGCAGTAGCTATAACACCACAACATTCATTGGTTTAAATTCTTATCTTTTCTACTTTTTTTTCAAAAACCTCAAAGCAATATTATGCCCAAGTAACAGATGAAAAAATCAAGGCTCTCAATGTCAAGCTCCTTTCTGAAGATCAGTTATGGAAAAACTACAATTTGAACTCAATTCTTTCTGGCTCCAAATCTTCTCATCTTTAAATTATACCCTCTGTTATATTTATGTACCGTCTAGGTTTCAAACTTTCATCCTCCTTCACACTTAGAAAATAGCATCAACAAGTTTAAATCTGTCCAAATTGCTCTGGTCCCTTGTGGGAACTGAAGTCAGGTCCCCACCTGCCATTCTAAGTGAGATTGCTAGATTCAGAGCTATGCATCATTTAAGATCATTAGTGTAAAATCAATAGCTGCAGGAAATAATTGTAGCTATTCCTGCAACCTTGCCCCCTGTGGTACTTCATCCTTGAAGGTTATTTAATTAAAGTCCAAGCATGATGGGTTAGCTGTGGGGTAATGTATAAAGTGGAACTGACACAACAACACTGGGAAACAGCTTTCACTGCTAACACAACTTGGGAAAAGAAGAACTTGCAATACTTGAAACCAGAATCCCTAGGATTTTATGCTTTCCTGGTGGTTATCTCTCCAGCACTGTAAAAAAGGAAGCCTAAATCACAAACAGGAAGTTGTTATTTAGAAAATGTCATTTGGAATGCTACTGCGTCCTTACCTCTCAGCCTGTAACAAAGCCAAATATGAGATCAATAAACTTCCAGGAGGTCATATTTGAATAAAGACAAATGACCCAATAGTTACGCTTCTCAGTATGTTTAGGCTGCTAAAACAAAATAAAATGAGACAGAGTGTTTTAAACAACAAAAGCTTATTCCTTACCTTTCTGGAGGCCGAGAGTCTAAAGTCAGGATATTAGCGTGGTGAGTTTCTTGGGAAGGTTCACTTCCAAGTGTGAGACCGCTGACATTTTTATCCTCACATAAAGTTTAGGGAGTCAAAGTGGTCTCTGGAGTTTTTACTCAAAGGCACTAAGATCATTCCTGTAAGAATTCACCCTTACAGACTCACTGTCTCCCAAAAGTTCCACATTTAGCATCATCATATTAGAGTTAGGTTCCCAACATACATGTTTCCATGGGACACAGAATTCAGTCCTCTGGATAACACAAGTCAGGTGTCCTATGATTTGACAGCTCCATAAGCATGACAGCAGCATGGATCTTCCAACCATCTCAATTCGGTCAAATCTGGTCAATTTGGCAGCATTAGTAAATTTGAGGATTTGCCACACAACAACTCCTTCCTAAATTCAGGTAACAGCCTGATCTTCTATTCCAGCATCACTGGATTCAAGTACCATGATTCACACTTCCTTTGGCAATGTTTGCTTTGCTTCCAATGTTTTGGGATCATATTACATCTTTCAGTTAATGTCCTTGCTTAACAATTAATTGCTTAGTTCCAAGCATAAAGTCAGTACTCACTTTATCAGAATGTACAAAAGAGTAAAAACATCCAGTTTTATTCAATCATTACTTCAATAAATACTTATTGAGAGTGTGGTAAGAAGTGGCAGAGTCAATTGTAGCTTTTTATTACTACCTAAATAATTAAAACATAAAGCATGTTTCATTATCAGAATGAATTCTGCTTTCATTTAATTAATATAGCAGACAATTTCAGTGTTCCCTCCAAGTGTCATGTATTTTTTAAAATATCATGGATATAACAGGAAGTGAAACAGATGAAACTATTTGCCCTCAGAAACTTACACTCCAACCATAGAGACAGACAAACTGGAGAAATAAAATGAGAAAAATAAATAAATAAATAAATGTCTCTATTTAAGAGTTCCACTAAAATAAAGCTAATTAATGGAATCAGTGATTGTAACTAGTATAGAGTGTCTTACTGCTAGGGTGGTCATGGAAAACCATGGTAAGAATGTGAGAGTGCAGATCCAACCTTTAACAGGATACTGAAAACACAGCAGAAATAAACATTAACCTGCAGGAGTCTCTTCAAGTCTAATGCCCCATCTCATCTCTAAGCCTGCACCTCTGCCATAGAGCCTTGCGTGTGTATTTTGCATTGTCAACTTGAGAAGGAGATAAATTTCCTAAAACTCATTTCCTTGTGTTAACCAGGTTACCACTTCCTGAATGAAATTTGTGCATTCAAATGCAAAATGAGGAGGTACCATTTCCTCTTAAATGTCTTTGACCAGGCTAGGAACCACAGATAAATTGTCCTTCTTACCTCTGCTCACTCAGTGACATTTTTTTTTTCTGATTGCTGGTTTTGTTTACCACCAGCTGCCTATGCAGGCTACCCGTTTCAAACCTATGAGGACTTTTCCATAGATATCTCCTTGAACCTCCCCTTGATGATCCTACCTGGCAGATGGGTCTGGTTAACAGCCAGGACAGCCCTATAACCCTCGATGTGTGTATGGCTACGCTGAAGAGGAATATGCAGGAACCTCAGCACCTTGTTAAATTTGAGTCTTTCTTGTTCTCCACACAAAACATTAATTTCTCATTCTTTTTCAATAATACGCTGTCACAATTATGGTAACTCTGCTTCTCTAACAGATGTTCATATTGATCCTAGAAGCAGTTCTAAAGTATCATAATCTTAAGGGTGAAATAAAAAATGTATTTGCTAATGAGTAAAATTTAAAGCCGCTCACACTGCAAGTACTGGTAACAGAGTGTGAGGAATTCATGGCAGGCCATGGAAAAAAACAGCTATTTGAATTATTTACCAGTTATCTGGAATCAAATGTCTAGCAAAAAGCTTAAGAGGCCATAAACAGTTTAGAGGAATTAAAATGTATAAAACTATAAAGCTGGTTGGTTGTTGGCAAGTGCATCTAAGCACATGTAAAAAGGGAAAATGAGCAAAAGTTGAAAAGCTTAGAGAGAGATTTTATTTTCATGTTTTAAAAAACTAGAAAATTTGGCAATATTTTTCAAAGATTTGGATATTATTTGAATTGACTCAAAACTGATCCATTGGGAATAAGCATATTCAAAACATTTGTGGGAACCAATCATCAACAATTATCTAAAATACATGTTACCTAAATTTATGAAGAAGTTGAGGACAAACAAAAGCTGAGATAAAAATTTAAAAGTGATGCCTAGGAAAAAAAGATGTTCATGAGGAGTAGTGAAAATTCTAACGTGTTCTTTACAAGTTAAAAGGCCAAATTCATGTGCAGGAACATGCCTGTGCTTAGGAGAATCTCAAAAGGGCATTAGCTTCTAATCTCAAATATCGAATATCTGAGGATGAAGAAAAGGAAGGCTAAGGCAGGTTAGCAAACCGCTAAGAATGTAAGGCATGTCTCATAATACAGGGCCTTTCAGCAGAGGGTCAGACCTCTAGGGGAATCTCTGACCAATCCTTAACTGATTACTAAGCTAACTAAGCATAGACTTTATGGCAACTACTGAAAGACACACAGACTCAATAAAATTTGCTCAAGAAAGTCATTAAACAAATACTGGCAGCAATAATAACAGAATAGCAATAACAAACCCTGGGAAAGAGCAACATCTGATTTCAAGAGTTACTGTATTATATAAAATGTCCAGTTTTCAGTGAAAATTTTTAAGCATACAAAGGAACAAAAAAGGATGATTCATACAAATGGGAATAGTCATTTAATACTGGCATGGAAAATTCCCAATTCTTGAACTTGGTAAACAAATGGTTTAAATAAGTTTCTATCAACATGCTCAAAGAGTGCAAGGGGTAAGAGTATGAAAAAGGTTAGAAAGGCATAAAAATGGTACCTCACCCAAACTCAACATTATCAGAAATATAAAGACTATTAAAAGAAGTAAATAAAAGTTCTTGAATTTAAAAGAACAAAAACTGAAATGAAATATTATATAGAAAGATATTAGAACAAATTTAAGATGGGAAAAGCATCAACACATTTTAAGGCAAGTCATTTGAGATTATCCATACTGGGAAACAGAAATTAAAGAATGAAAACAATAGACAGAGCTTCTTTGGAGAGTCTTCTCTTGACTGTATCCCCTGTGCCTTCTGAGTTAATGCATCATCTGAGAAGACAGATGACAATGAGTAAATCATGTTGTCATACAAACTAGCATGAAGTCTTAGAGACAAAAGAAAACGGACTCATTATACCGGTCAAGAAGACTTGGCAAGATTTGTGCATTCCAGGTCCTCTATTTTGCAACATGTTTGTTACTTTTATCCCAGTTCTCAGGGTTGATGAAGCAAGAAGGTGAAGAAGGGCACAAATTAATTGGAGAGCAAAAGTCCCATAGAACCACAACCCTAGCCCAGTCGGGCTAAAAAAATTGACACCTGCCTATGTTTCAGCCAGGCCACACTTTTTCTGGGTTCCTGTAGATCTAACAGTCAAGAAATGTAAAACAAGGAACTTTTGTCTTCCTCTAGTAATTCGTTTTTTGCAGTTGCTACAATTTGGGGGTTCCTAGAAAAACATATGTGGCATTCCAATATGGAAACATGATGGAACCAAGTGAGAGTTTTAAAGGATGATCAGGTAATGGGGATTCTGCTTTAATGAATGGATCAATGAGCAAACTCATATCTCAAGAGTGCATTTCAGCTCGCTCCTGTGTATGTGTCTCTCTCATCACGTGATGTCCTGCGGTGCCATGAAACTCACCAGAATCCCTACCAGTGACGAGGTCCTCACTAGAAGCTAAATGGATACCAACATCATGATTTTGGAACCACCAACCTCCAGAACCATGAGCTAACTAAATTTCTATTCATTATAAATTGCCTAGTCTCAGTAGTTTTGATTCAGCCACAGAAAATAGACTAAGCTAAATATAACACGGGAAACAAAACTTTATTTAGCTAAAAAATCTCCTTGTTGCCATAGAAATGACTTTGCTTTTGCCACTGCTCAGGCTGTCAAAATACCCCTTGCTAAATAAAGAAGGGACTAGATTGGGTAGAAAGAAGTTTTGAACAAGCTACTTTGCAGAATATAAAGCCAGTGTCCTACGATGGGAAAGAGTTTTTAAATTTTACTTAAGTTGGGCATTTAGGAAATTTCTTAACACATAGTAATGTAAACTTCACAAGTGCTTACCTAGATGGAAATTTAAGTGGGTGAGAGTATCCACAAAAAGAAATGTATGTGGAAACATGTAGGTGACGATGGAAATTAAGAGTCTTGGCACAAACAAAGTATTAGGGTTTGGGATTTAGATTGTAGCCCTACAATTCCAGTCTCAGTAGAACTGAGATTTCCACTCAGGAAAATGAGGACAAAAGGGAGAAATGCCAGATTTCTGGACAGAAAGGAGAACAGGAAATAATTGAGAGAGTGTGATGGTCCTCTCCAATGTTTGTCATTTTGTCCTGTGGCCAAAAAAAGGATGATTTTCAAACCCCTGTGGAGAATGGGGTACAGGTTATGACTATTTCCACAAAGGTGATTTGCCCTTCCCATGCTGGAGTTATTTATGTGAAAACTAACTCAGTCATTCTTAAAATAACTATCCAGGACCTGGAAATTCTTTGTAAATGGCTAGAACTAGTGAACAAGACAGAGGATTCTAACATAAAAATTACTGTTCAGCAAATGAGAGATAAAGATGTGAGATCACCAGAGAAGATTGTTGAAACATGTTAGTGCTTCTGTTTGGGACTTTTGCTGTGGCTAATTAATCAATCAATGTGCTCTGTAAGGCTAAATAGTTACTGCCAGGTTTCATTTTTACAGCTCCTTATGTCTTCCATAAGAAGCAAGCTATACATTTTCAGTGACCTTGGATTTATTTCTCTTTAGGTCAATAAACTCTGCCAGGAAATTTTCCTCTGAGATTTAAATTGACAATAAAATTCACTGTCACTTCCAATGCTAATGGGACTTGGCTGTAACTTCAGGGTCTCATTTAACCACATTCAAAAACCAGGTTTAGTAATGAACAGGACTGTGCTAATACTCTTGCTTTAGTTTTTGCTTCCGTCGTTTTCCACTGTAAAATTAATTGTCATGATTCATAGAAAGATACCAAGTTCAGAGGCAAGAATTTTAAGCCACACCTATGCTTGACAATCAGAACCAGAATAATGTTCTTCCTTGGTGCAGAGATAGTCTTATCCCCTCTCCTAGATTCACAACATATAGTTATCACAGCCTAAAGTCCCTTTTAAATATCAAATATATTAGTGAACAGACAAGTAATACAATTATGGCTAAATTACAGGCGCATGAGTTAATGTTTCAATATGTTTTATGTTATACAGCATTCTCCATATAATATAGCAAATATACATAGTGTTGCTTCATTCTTATTTTACTCATCATTAAAACAAAAACAATTAATATGTAGTTTTATAGTAACAAAATGACATTAAATATCTGTATAATGCTCTATTAAATAATTAACTCATCACCTTACAGATTGGGAGGCTTTCTATTATTTCTTATTATTCCAGCAACATTAGGAATATCTTTGTTCACAAAATAAATATTATTGTTAACAGTACATAACAGTACTAAAAATATATTCCTATCCTCACACAATATCTGAACAGCCTTCTTACAAAAACATAGTTTTCTAGTTTCTCAATTTTTTGTGTGAAAAAATGTATTCAGGCTTAAAATTTTACTCCAATGAACAGTTTGCTTTGTTTTTTATTTTTCCTAGGAAAATGTGTAATTCTTTTCACATTATTAACATATATGTTGTATTTCTCAGAAATTATTAGAGGTCATTGCATACTCTGGAATTTGCTTATAAGACTGAAATTCAGACAAATAGCTTTTCCAATATGCCTGGCTGCTTGTTTTACAGAGAGAAAATTACTTGACTAGGTGAGATACACGTTAGTTTGGTATTTTTTGAGTTGACACATTTTATACGTGTATCGGTATACTAATTTGCCAAAGAAGGAATAAATTTTGGGCACCTTCTCCCTAACAAATGCTTCAGAAACCTTTCCTTACTTCTAGATTTTAATGTCATTTATAATAAAACACTCTCCATTGTAGAAAAGTTTCCTTATTGTCTGAACTGATTGTATAACCTAGAGGTTTCTAGGGCAGCATTGAGTATCATGACTATTTGTTCTTTGTTCAGATATGGACTTGATATCTGGACCCAAAACCAAGCACAAGGAAACTGAACTTATATATGTTGGATTAATTATAAGTTACATGTCTTCCTATTTTCTTCTGTTTTTACATAACAACTTCAGGATGTATACACCAATTTTAGTTTTATAATACATAGACTGGTATTGGCAACTCAATTTATAAATGGTATAATGATTATTTTATCAGTCAAAACCACTAAGTTTGTAAGTGCCATCAAAGGTGGGGTACAAACTGAAGAATGTTAGTGGTTATGCAACTTTTCAGATAATTTTCAATTGTACCAGTTTTCAGTGGTAACATATTACATGGTGTGCCAAAAACTTAATTTTATTCGTCTCTTTCTCTTCATTGACAGTCTTCTCCTTTGGAAGAGTAACTTTATTTTACTACTATGTCACTTTATATTTATCATCCTGTATGGCAAGTATCATAAAGTACACATGAAAATTTAAGCCAATCAAATAAATCTAGCAATGACTGGTATCCATGGTGTGACACAGTCAAGGGAGCAAACAGCAGGTGACCCTTCAGGTATTCCAAAGTCACTGCTGGATAATCAGGCAGAGGAAGGGAGTTATGTTAGGCAAACTAACCCAAGACAATGAACTACATTTTATTGTTTTAATTTCAAAAGTTAAGTAGAAAACCAAATCTAGGCACTTATAGCAATTATTATATCAAGAGTAAAAAGTTAAACCACCACTAAATCATGAAGTACAGAAATTGGTAACCCATTCACATTAAACAAATGCTAGGTTTTAATTAGTAATCAGAATTAAGAATGCATTCTTCAAGTAAACAAAAAAAATTCTATTAATTCCAAGCTAAATTTACAAGGTTAAGACCTAAAATTAAGAAAAAAAAAACCTAAATATAAGCTTCTTTCAGGATCAAGAAGTACTGACTAAACCATACAAAAGTAGCATCTTCCATTAAATATGTGTAATATAAGCAAATATTGTTCCAACAGCTCAGGGCCTCTCCACTTAAAAACCTAAATCCCTTTCACAGCTAATATCTCCTTATTGCGATTATTTACCTCTGCGTTCTTTTGCAGGGAATCGAAGGGGAAAGTAGTTAAGGATGGTTGTGATTTATCAGAGGTAGAATTTGAAAATCTTAAGGAATTCCTGCTTCAGTTTGGTATGGTTTTAACAATTCTGTCAGGCCATTCAACCGTTGCTGACTTCCAAAGAGCATTTGCATATTCTACTTCTGATCTTCACAAACATCTTAGTTCTTCATATTCTCAGTCACTTTGTTCCTTGCTATCTCTCATATCTCTGTCTCAAATAAACATGCTCTTTGAACTTAGTCTTTTAGTCTTTAATCTCCTATGTCACAGACCTCATTTGGGACATTAGTCTTCCTCCCCAGAATCTCCTTTGAGGATTTCTTGTACTTCAACAAATGGGGGTCAATGATAAACTACATGATTACACATATTTCAGTTTAAAAGTGTGCTCATTTTTTAATGTTTAATGCTACCTAAGTTCACAGAAAACTCCAAATTCTCAGATGTATAGCATTCAAGTTTTGAAATTTTTACTTGTTTAGAAAGAAAAACAATGCTTGCTAATGTAAATCAGTATATCTGAAATCACACAAGGATTACAAAACTGAAAAAGCACCATTAGACAATTGTTTTGTGCACTTTCTTAAACAGATGGGTGGATATTCAGCAATGAATTTGGTTTTGTCTTACTAGAATGTTTATTAAATGCTGACATCAACAACATAAAAATAAGATTCTAGAAGGCTCAGATATAGATAATGAATACATACAGGCCTTCTGATTACTACAGAAGATGCAGTCAGAATCCAGTCTTACCCCAATATAACCCATCACTGACTCAAGTTCCTTTAAATTGCTGCTTGCAAATGCCTTCCCTGAGAATTGCCTTCATTCTAAGTATCTCTTTCAATTAGTCAAGAGTCAAAAGGAAAAAAAATCTCTTACCTTAGCAAAATTAATTTTAGCTATTACAAACCATGTTCAGAATGCAAAATTTTAATGAAGTTTGCTGCTGTGAAAACCAGGAAGGACTTCATGGGGAAGAAAAGACATGAATTAAATTCTCCTTCATGACCTTGGGAAGTCAGCTTATCTCTTATAACCTCAGAAGCCTCATCTCTAAGGCAGGCATAATGATAGTTCCTGTCTTGATTATGTGAACCAAATCTATGATTTAAATAAATGTACGTAGTAAGGCATAATAGCTGACACACTTAGAGTCTTTAAAAATGGTAAAAGAGTAGCTTTTTTATCCCTGTTAATATTTATAACAGCAGCTCTATAACTGAAATATATTTTGGTCAAAAAGAAAGCACCATACTTATTCACACTGTAAAATTAAGTTGCTTGAATAGGCTTTTATAATTTGTAAGCTTTTTTCTCACTTGTTTATTTTCCTGAAACATTGAGTATGTGCTACTTTTCTTCTTCAAGGAAATATTTTAATATAACTAAAATACTGTACATAGATGAGGAAAGCAATTTTAATTCAAACAAACTTCACTGATGTGATCGACTATACTAAATGGCTTATTTTTAATACTGTTAATTTGATTCTTTTCTCTGTGAAAGGTAATTTAGTAGAGTAGTGAGAATTATAAAATATTGAGTCACACTGCTTTCAGAGTCTACTGGCTCCAAGATCTTAGATCACCTAACCTATCTTGTTTTAGGGTCATCTCAGGCAATGTGGAGATTATGGTAGTGTCATAATTACCTTTCCTGTTATTGAGTATGTTGTCCTGTTGAGACAAAATACTCAAAACTCCAAGTTGAAGAAAGAAAGATCTATTTAGCTCACAGTTTGCAGAGGTTTTGGTCCATAATCAGCTGGCTCCAAGGCAGAGTAGCTTTGCAAAGGGGCATTACAGAGGAGAACCATTTCGTGGCAAGCAGAAAACACCAAAAGCAGCAAAAGACAAGACAAGCCTCTTTCTGTCCCCTATATTGTGCCAAGGCTACAGGGATTAGGGCAGTGCCAAACCAATCAGTTGACTGATTTAGTGATCAATTACTGTTAGTATTAACACCCTTAATCCTACCATTGCACCGTGAATCAGTCACACACTCTAGATTCATTCACCTCTGAAAAAGCCCTACCTATGACTGCATGGAGTTTCAAGGGGACATCTAGACACAAGCCATGGCAGGTAGTCTTTCTTCATAGGGATTACTGTTATAGCTAGATTAATCAATATTTTTAGAGAGGCTAAAACAAAACTTGCTTGTAATAGTTAACCAAGCATTAAGTGATTGCTTCAATTTTTAAAAAATTGCACCGTGACTTTCTGTACTGCATTGCCTGTGTACAATCGAGATTCCCAAGCAGAAAAATGTGAAGGAAAAGGATGAGGAAGAAATCAGAGAATACAGCCTTCAGTAGTTTCCAACCATCACTATTTCAATTAAGTATTTCAGCAATGTGCATCTGAGACACAGACATGAAATTCTATATTGAGTCAGCTCAAAGGCAGAAGAGAAGATCTGGAGTCACATTGATTAGAAACTCTCATTGCCTGGTAGGCTTTATCTCACTGTGATCTGTCCCAATTGACATTTCTGTCAAGAAGTTCAAAAGTTAAATTCTTTGTGGGTTGAGTCTAGATGCGAACCAGAAGTACAAGGTGTTATACTCTGTACATATCTAGGGAGCAAAAGTTGTACTTGTAATTAACCCAGAGCAAGTTTCTCAGATGTAGCACCAAAGACAGATGAGGCCAGATGACACTTCACTGTAGGCGCTTGTCCCTTGCCGTGTAAGATAGCAACCTGCCTGGTCTCCACCTACTAGTAGCAATAATATCTTTCTCTCTCCAGTTATGACAACAAAAAATTTCTCCAAATGCTGTCAAGTGTCACCTGGGAGTCAAAATTCTACCCAGTTGAGATGAGCTGATCTAGACATATCAAAAATTGAATAAACTACAAGACACTATAAATATGATTAATATAATTAGTCATAAGCTCTCTATACAAAAACCTTAAATAAAAATCACAATTAGAATAAACCAAGCAGTTAAAATATTAACACAACCTAAATAAATAATATAAATGTCAATGATGAAGGATGGTTTGACATGAAGACACCATTTTATACAAAACATAATGCTGATAGGTCAAATAAAAATAAAAAGACTTAAAATGTTGCAGTTTCTTTGAAAAGAGTATTTTCTACAATTTGAATTTAGAAAAAAACATACTTAAAGGCAGATATTAGAATATTTTCACAATATATCAAAATGACTACTTTTATAATATATGAAATGACTTTTTAATTTATTAATTAAAAGTACTTATTAAATGTTTAGATCAATTTATGTAATAATGTAAGTGAGAAGTAAAGCAATTTACATATGGTAAACTTAAGAATCACATGGAAAGGGTTAGCAAAAACCAAAATGAGAATTATTTCAAAATATTAAACCATGCTTACTTAATTAGCTGATGCATTAAGTAATTATCAGACTGAGGGCTGTTTTGATCACATAAAGGTCACTGGTGACCCTAACATGAAAAATTCCAGTAAAATGACACAATAGGGGCCAGATTGATATGGACTGCAGACTGAAGAAGATGAGATGTTGCTGAGACAATTCATAAGAAGTCCCAAAGAATTTCATTATGAAAGCAATTAAAGACCAATCATTAGATATTTACTCAAAGATGATTTTGCTTTGTTTCTAAAATAGATTAATAATATGTTACATTCTTTTGCTGATGGTAGTAATTCAGCACAAAGTGAGCAAGGCAAAGGAAAAATAAGGAAGTAAAAGAATACAAATAAATTAATTTTCTATGGAGATGAAATACTTAAGTGAAGAAATCACGCTGGGCTATAGTGCACCAACAGGGATATAGACCTTTGAGATAAGCCCACGTCTGACATTTTAAAAAGAAATTATGATCATAGAGGCACTTACATTTGTAAATTTGGGTGGAAGTGAAGTGAGGAAATACTTGTCACATTGTGCAAATTGTTAGGAAGGTGGGACACGAGCTGGGACCAAGAGGGTAGGAGATCTCTGAAAGGTTTGAAGAAAGATGAAAGATAATGAGGCAAAATTAAAAATTGCATCGTGCTGAGAACCTGGGGATTTTAAATTAAGTACTAACAAAGAATGATTTAATGTAAGGCATATTGAGAAGAAGAAATGGGGAAGGCTGTGTTTGCAGACTGAATGTTTGTGTACTCAGGGATAAGAAATGGACAGTTACGACTCTTTCATACTTGGTCTGTATTTGGTTTACACCTGGTCTATATTTCAAAATATTGATCTGTGTGCTCTTGGTATCATTTATGTACTCGTGATCCTTCAGTGGTGGCCCCAGGGTCCTTTTTCTTCTTTTTTCAGCCAAGAAAATCACCAATCCAAGAGCCAAGTAGAAAGATTGAGATGATAAGAAATGAGATGAGTTGTGAACTCCCTGTAATTTCCCACCAGTAGGAAGGTCTGCATAGAATGGAAGGATGGGAGACTTGTACTCCTGGGGTTAAGAAATGAGAAACTACATGCAAAATATTTTCTCCTTGACCAACAAGAACTGAATTTAACTACCTAGGAATTTCCCTATCATTTAGAAAGTGTAAAAATACTTCTCTGTTATGCACGCTTATTTGACTATTCTCATTTCAATTCTTTAATGATTGTCAATATTTGTACTCAGATAGGTTTTGATAACACTGTACAAGGTAAATTTTTTTTTTATACCAGGGATTGAACTCATGACCTCGCACTTGCCAGACAGGTGCTTATGCCACTGAGCTAAATCTCCAGCCTTGTACAAAGTAATTTTTGCATGTGCTTCTGACTTTACATATAGTGTGTCCTTTACCAGCATCAAACGCGACAGCTGTTTCCCTAATTGACAGAATTATTTTGAGTACTTTCTCATAAATTCTCAGAAAATATATGGCTTGTGTGGGACTGCTATATTTTATAATTAATTTACATTTGTTTCTATTTGTGGTCTACTGGTTTCCAATTTGTTTAAGAAAAACAAAAGACTATTTAAAGTGAATTGTCATAATAATTCTGTTATGACCTACCTGAATCTACTCTGAAGGTGATTCAATTGCTCACTTTAGAGACATGTAAGAGGTTAGGATAGGATAGATGCCCAGGTCACACTTTGCTTCCTTTGCTATAGGGTTGTCTTGGCCCAGATAATATTAATAGTCATTTGAAGAGAGACACACAGGAGACACTTTCATCCTCCATAGGAAGCGAGCCTTCTTTTTAAACTTGTGGCTAAATACTGACACGAATTTCAAGGAGCACCCAAGAAAAAGCTTTTTTCCTCTCCAAATTGTCTTGTCCCATAACTAGTGGGTTCTCTGCACTGGTTTGCCCATCAATCTGACTCCTCCTGCTGTCTGTGTTCTAAGCATTCTTCAATTAGTGTTAAGTAAAATTTCTCACCTTCTAATGGTCTTTAATTATGCTCATTCTACTATCAGCTTAACATGTTTTCTTTTTAATGTTGATCATATCACTTTATTTTAATTTATAATGTTTCTACTCTTTCTGCTTCAGAAACATCTGTTCCCACTTTATGTGAACTTTCTCTATAAAAGAAATAATCTAGTGACATGTAGTTTCACGTAGTTTACTCTATGAACTCTTTCATTGAAAAACAACTCTGATTGGGGTTTTTGTTGTTGTTGTTTTTTGGGCAATGTACTTCCCCACCCAATATGCAAGGTTCTGGGTGTCCATTTTTTTTTTCCACTGTGGTCAAAATGAGTAAAAATCCTCTTTGTCTGTTGAGAATATATGTTCTAGGCATTCAGAGCAGTCTTCTCACACATGGGATTAAATTTAAGGTCAACCCAAGTAATCCAGAACATACTCTCTTTTCCAAGTGCTAAATTTAATTGAATTTGTGAAGACTCTTTTTCCATCCAAGGTAGCATTTACAATTTCTAGCAGCTAAATTCTGGTATTGCAATGGCAAGCAGAAACACCAAGATGACACCTAGAATTTGGAGGCAGATTTATTTATGTCAATGGGTACTAATCAAGATCATTCCCAAAATATCAGGCCCTGACTGCTGGTGATCTAGGGCTTAAATGGGATAAGCAAGTAGGAAACACAGAGGCAGAATGGCTTATCAACTGGGGATTGGTTTTTACAATGTGCATCATTAGTGAACTTCTATTCATCAGTGACTAGCCGTATCTAAGAGACAGAAGCAACCAGAACTGGAACAGGAACTATTTTCTGGGTAACTAGACACTGAAATGTATTGGCTGATGAAGGGGGGCTGTGCTTTTTCTGCAACAGTGTTTTAAGGAGTACTTTTTGCATATGAGATCTTCTCTCTCATATGGCGCTATTGATCTACTGTCCAGAGTGAATTATGCTGTTTCTTCTATCTTTCTTACAAATAGTTTCCTACAGAAGACCTGTCTCTAATTACAGAGTTTTTTCCCCCTTATATCAGAGACTTACAGATATAAACTGAATCACAAGAATAGAATTGGATCCAAGTTGAATTTAAAGCCAGTGTTTCCTTACTATGCTTCTTCTAAGTCAAAATAAGAAGAATAAGGAGGATTCATTCCATTACATAATATTTACTTCTTATTCACAGTTTCTATTTCCTATTACTTCCATTATCTGAAATCAACCATGGTACAAAAATATCAAATGGGCAATTATAGGAATAATTCATAAATTTCTAATAACTTTTAGTGCACTGTTTGTTGTATTTGTTCTATTTTATTATCTGCGACTCATGTTCATCTTTCACTGCACCTAAACTAAACTTCATTATAAGTATATGTGCATAGAAAAAAGCATGATAAATGTAGGCTTTGGCATGTCTGTCAATTCAGACATTGACACAGGTCTTGGCATGTAATCCTACAGTTAGGAGGAAACAATTATAATGCTTTGTCATATACAGACATTTTTTGTCTGTTTTTGTCCTTCCCAGTGCTAGGTTTTGCTACATCCTTCTACTCATCAGAAACACTAGGAAAGAGTTAGAGGTGGAAATCTCATACAAGGTAGAGAAAGGCATACCACACACATATTTAGACCTTAGGCTACCCAGGGCACCTACTTACTCAGAGATCAGGTAAATCAGTCCCATTTTACATTCGTGTGAGTTTAGTTTAGAGCTCTCATTCCCTCTTGCATGACAGCACGAGCTCAGCTGGATAACGTATGCCTGGGAAGTGGGAGCAGTGCACACACAGTCTGCTCCTGCCTGGAATGAGGTACCCTTAGAGAGAACGAGGTACCGTGTTAAACCTTTAACATGAGACGAATGCTGAGTCAGCACTGAGTTAGAGGCTCTCCTTGGTGCTGTTAGATACACATGGCAAGGTTTCATTCTCATCATGTTTATTGCTCCAGCATTGCCTAAGGGGGTTATAAAAACTAGTAGGGGCCTCTGTAATTTTCCTGGCATGGCTAAGAGAATAGCCTTGAACTTGGAGACAGATCTCTGAGCACAAAGTGGTAATGGACTATCATTCACGCCATTCCTTCCTGGCTGCATTAAATAACACTTTGGTATTTAGCCATAATTCACCATCTGCAGAGGCTGTGTCAGAGGGGAGGGTGGAGTTCAGTCAGTTTGACTGCAATTTCAAACACAAATGTGGTGAAGAATAGTGTTGCTGAGCCTACAGAAATTATTATTCTAGACATAGCTTTTTTTCATTTGTGTAAATGTTGGATCCTGTGCTTAAAGAAGAAAGAAAAAAAAAGTGACTGTGACCAGGGAGATGGTTGTGTCTCAGGATAGTGGAAGTGAGGCACATTTGTTTTTTCCTTTAGCAAGATGATTTTTCCTGCTGGAGAAAAGCATATTTGAATATAGAAACAGAATGTGGATGTAATGTCCTGAGAGAGGCTTTGAAAGGCAGTCATTCCATTTCAGAGAGACACGACATTAGAATTCATAATCTTAAAATGGGCAAGGCTCTGTAGGTGGAAGGGTTTTCTGTCCCTGTGGAACATCCACTCTGCCCTTGAGCACCAGGCCTAGGACCACCAGACATCCCCTCTCCGTATGTTTGCAAAGCAGCTTATTCTGATGAGCTATACAAGTTAAAAGAAGAGTAGGTGTGCTGTGAGATCAAAACATGGAGAATTTTTCTTCTTTGGCTCTCAGGATTTGTAAACAAATAAAAATCATTATTAATGTATGCTTCATATACAGGCAACATAATAGTTTAACAATAATACTAATTAGAACCACAATTTTGCAATCATATAGACTTTGATTTGAATCCAAGTCACACTTCTACCTGAAAAAAAATCGCAGACTAATTATGTTAGCTGCCTTGATTTTGGTTCCTTCAACAGTCACAGAAAGATATTAATGTGTATAAGCTACTGTGATAATTAAATTGGGTGGTGTCCATAAAGTACTTAGCACAGGAACTGAAAAAAAAAATGAACATGACTTAGCTCAGGTTGACTTGCTTCCTGCCTTTTCTGCTGTCCTCATTTTGACTCAACTTACCATTGTCTTTACCCTGTCAACAACAAGGCCTTTGAAAGAAAAAGAAAGAAAGAAAAAACTCATCTGATATTTTCCAGACATTTAACTATGGCTTCTTATGCTTCCACCACCCAATCTCTCAGTCTCAACACTCACTTTACATGAGCAACACTTTCCACATTTAGATCTCACCTTTAAAACAGGATTCCTCCAATAAGCACCTTTGATTTTTCTCTAACTGTAGAACAGATGAGATTTTGTGTTTCATTTTTTCTTAACATCTTTCAATGATCTGCTAATGCATCTTTTAAAGTATTGCTTAATACAGACTTTACAATATTTTTTTTAAAGTATTAGTCTCTTAAGCTACACTGAAAGCTTTGTAAAGGACAAAAAACTTCATGGACTTTTTCAAGGAGTAATCCCCAGCTCCTACCTTAGTTACTAGGATTTAAGAGTTAAGACTTCATAAATCCTAAGAAGTTAGATTATAGTTCCATTTCTTGTATGTTATTCACAGGAAGAACATCAGTAAGCATTACCCACCTTGGGTGATATGGTACCTGCATAGCAATGATTTCCTGGGTTAACACAAGCAATTAGAACCCACAAAGAACAGACCTGTTTCTTCCTTGTGGTCATTTTTGAAATGTGCACTGTCTGAACTGTAACAAATTGCCATAGACTGAGTATTTAAATAGCGTAAATGCATTTCTTACAGTTGTGGAGGATGAAAATCCAAGATCAAAAGCACTGGGAGATCCAAGATCTAGAAAAAATCTCTTTTCTGGTTTTTAAGCAGTGTTTCCTCAGTACATCCTTAGATGGTAGGAAACAGAGAAATAGCTAAGTAAGATTAGCTTTCATAAGGGAACTCTCATAAGGGAGCTAATCTTACTTATAAAGGCTCCACATTCTTGACAAAATCACCTCTGAAGATCCTACTTGCCAATGGTGACACATCATAGAGATAGAGTTGCTCACATGGAATATTCAGTGCATCACATGTGTAACACACTGAAGAGCCCATGGAGTGGGAGAAAGAATCTGTGTAGACTCTCACATGTTTTATCAGCTCAGCTTTGATTAAGTTTATGCATTTGGTAGAACATGGTCAAAATTTCCCCTCAAGATTCAGCTTTCCCAGCAATTTGGATTTGCTTTAACTAGCTCTCTGCATTTCAAGCTCATATTTAGCCATGAGTCTTGGCTTCCTCAATATTGAAAGGTACTTCACAGAATTTGATAAAGTTAATCATGAAACATCATATGCCTTTTACCTAAGCTTTCTATTTTATGTACCTTTGAATAAGACCTGTGTATTTTTGTTTCTGTATGTCCAGTGTCTGCAAGAGTAGCTAGTACATGGTAACAATTCAAATATTTTTGGATGAATGAATTCAATAATTAACTGCTCAGGATAAGCTGATAAGCCATAGTGCAATGATATAACAGAAGTGAATTTATTAAGTGTCAATTACAGATATTTTTAATTTAATAACATTTAACTTACACAATTTGATGAAGAACTATCTTGAATTTGTAGATAACAATACTGATCAAGTCCATGCTTCCTTTAACATGAGATAGAGCTGACTTGAAATTTCATGATCTCAAGAAAGACACTGACTGAACCTTGCAGTAAATTCCAATGTAGAAAATACACCCAGCAACTATATTTACAAAGTGATACAGAAGCATATTAAGTGATCACCAAAATTTCCCTGAACAGGAGAAAATTTCCCAAAGAAGTGATTTTATTCTGATCCTGAAAAACTAAGAAGCAGATAACCAGACAACAAACACCAGAGGATATTTTCAGAAAACAAAACAAAGGACTAATATGAAAGTTTGTTTCCATTGTTTCTCTATCACATCCGAGCAAGCTGTGGCAGCTTCATGTGGCTGGAAGGCAGAACTTAGGTGAGGAATCATAGGAGATGAAGTTATCAGGAAGCAGATGAGGAAAGGTTTCATATATTTAAGTACCGGGTGATCCACTACAAATATTTAAGCCACTGATAGATTTTTTAAATTAATTTCCACAATTATATTCAGTTATATAGAAATGAGTTGAGAAAGAACACCATGGAAGAAGTGAGTGAAGACTGGGAAAAAAAAAATCATCCTTCCGTAAGGAATAAAGATTGATTATTCTAGCGAGGCTGAGTAGCTGGGGATGGGTACATGGATTCATTTTTAAATGTTTAGAAAAAAAAATCAACACTTAGTGTAGTTGGTATCATTTTGTCTAAATTACATATGGATCACTTCAGAGTTCAAGGAACGGAAGTGTTTTATTTAGGAGCAGAGGAACTTCAGATCAGATGGACTCCAAAGCTTGAGCCTTCCCACCACATGATATCATCTTCCAAAAGCAGCTTGGTCACCCAGACATTTGGAAATTGGAATCTCTGATGGAGACCACCATTCTCCACAAAGCCACCAGAATCTTCTCCATATGGCAAGCAGATTCCCCTCTGTTTCTTCCTTCAAGTACCAGATGCTGTGCAAGACACTTCAAATTAATAAATGAGAATTATCTTAGCAAATCAATTTCCAGATACTTTGTTAAGTAATCATTAAGAGTAGAGACATCAATATGTAAATCAAATTCAGATTACCTGTGTCTTTTTATATAACACTATTTTGTGCAAATATAGACAGGGTTTTACTGTGCTTAAATGAATTTTAAAAATCTTCTTCATTGGTTTCTCAGAGAACCACTTCTTTTCTTATTTTTATTTTTTTCCCATTGACAAGAATAAACAAATCTTTAAAAACAATGAGTCAGGTTTCTGTCTTTGGTATGTAAGCAGCTACAAAAGACTCCAGAAGTTCCTATCTGAGGGTTATTACCTCTTTCAGCCCCTCCGGGAAGCAGTCTGTAAATAATTTTTTCCCTACTTTACATGGATACCCTGGTGTTCCCGGCATGGGCCAAGACCAGGGAATAACTTCTGAAGGGGGAGGATTTGGCTGATTAACTTTCCATTAAACGCTTCCTGACTCCATGCTGAAACTTCAGGGATCAAGCTGAGAGCTAAGAAAAAAAGAAACAATCCGAATGCTTCGCTGGTAATTAACATCACCAGGTGACAAATTAATCCTACCTGGTTGTTCCCATAAACAAAGATAACAGGGAGAACTAGCTTCCAGCTCTTAGCCTCCTGGTTAGTTTTCTACAAGTACTATTTCTTTAAAGACAGAAAGATGAAGGAGGAGCTGGATGGTTTTTCTCTAGCTATAGGTGGTTGTGATTCCTGAAAGGTGCAAAAAAGATCTTTCAGAGAAAATGCTGGCCTCAGATAGACATTATCGCCTGTGGAAAAAAATGTGGATGTGAGATATGTAGATATAGATATAGATGATATAGATATAGATATATAGATAGATATAGATATAGATAGATACAGATGATATAGATATCTCTATCTATATATGTATTTGTTTCCAACTATAGAACTTGTTAAGAATGCAGATCCAGAAATTCTGTTTCTAGAATATTCATGAGAAATCCCTGTAACAGATTCTGGCACATCAATATAAAACAGTTATATCTATCAGGTAGTTAGATCCAGACAATTTAAGAAGTAGTTACATTCTAGCAACTTAGTAACTCTTCCCTAACAAGTGACACTATTTGTGAGTTTCTTCAAGTTAATAATTCATACAGAGTTTAACACATTAAATATCGTTACATTTTTCTAACCGTTTAAAATGCCCTGATGTACCTCTCAGAGTTTGGTGTAGCATGCCTCCACACACAGTTTGGAAATTATGGATACAGGCAGCAGTAAAATCAGAAACATCAAATTGACTTAGATTCCCAGTCTGTTTATTGCCAGAAAATGGCTGGATGCTTAAGAATGAGGAATTGCCAAACCTTAAGAAAAAGGAATTACACAACCCAGAAGGACTTCACCAGGCAGATCTTATCATCTCCATTTCATGAAGAAACTTTTGAAGTTCTAAAAATAACCAGTCTCTGGTTACAGAAGTAAGAAGTGTTGAACTCATAACTTGGATTCAGGTCTTTTTTACTCAAAAATCCATTGTTTTTCAAAGAATGTCAATATTGAAGATTCAGAACTAATTACTATTTGTCCTTTGATATTTTTTTCTACATAGTTGCATACATAAAGATACTCCCTGATAGACTGGTGGTGATTTTTAACTTTAAATGTATGCTACAATCATATATAATAAGGATGATCTCTGCAGGAACCTTAAAAGTCGATCTACATATTCAGAACAAAACGCCCTTAACATCATTAGTGTAACAAAAGAAAAAAGCACATGTTCTATTTATTTCAGTTTCAAAATAGAGTACATATGAAATTGCCCACAGTTCCTTTCCAAATTTCAGTTCTGTGATAGTTAATCTTGATTGTCAATTTCACTGGTTTCACAGATACCTAAGAGATTAATAGGGGAAAAACATACGCATGCACGCGCGCGCGCGTGCGCGCACACACACACACACACACACACATCTGAACTTTACTCACTTAACAGTTTGCCCTGAGTGTCAATCCAGGCCCACATTTGTTTAACTACTGACTATCCATGTCACATGGACAGGTTGATCATTTCAATCAGTCAATTCTTGCATGGAATGAACTTCCTAGAAGTATGGTTTTTATATTCCCTGTTATATTCTCTTATAAAAATGAAGGAAGAACTATGCGATTTTGGGTGATCTTGTGTTTAGATTATTAGACTGGTCAGTGGTTGCTGGGTGAGGTCACAGGGCTAGGAATGTGAAGCGGGCATCTATCTGCTCCCTGTCCTCTTTCTCCGTGGCTCTTCCCTTCTTTCTGCTGCTCAGCTGAGTGATGTGACCGGCTCCCAGCTCCCCACACCTCTCTGCAGGGACACTGCTGCCTTGGAGCCAGACAACTATTTGTCTATTAAAACTCTGAAAACATGAGGTGCCATAAATCTTTTCTCCTTTAAATTGTTTATGTCAAGTATTTTGTCCTGGATGGAAAAGGTGTTTAATAATTGTAATAATGAAAGGAAAGTAGTTCTCTGCTCAAAAGGGCAGAGCTACTGGGATAGGGAAATGGAAAAAAGGAAGAAAGGAAAAGATTATATATGCATTGGTAAGCATATAAGTGTATGTACGCATTTGCATGCTAGATAGATAACTATACTACTAATCTCTCTTAATTTATCTAGAAGAACAGTTTGTGCTGTAGTTATTTGAGTGATCCCTTTTGTGTCTAAATTTTGTAACCTGAACAACTAGTTCTGACATAACAATATCTCAGTTAATTCCCTATTTTTTTCTTTTTTGAGAACCTGTATCATTTCTATCCTTCTTTTTTGTTTTGCTTTAAAAAAAAAAAAAAAAAAAACCTTTGTATCAGAGAAGGTAGGTTGTTGCTGTAACTGTAATTGACCATGGGTGCAGATGCCCTTGGAACTAGTTTGCAAGGAGACACTTAGAAAGGTTTGG